>JBAMBO010004046.1:0-273500 GCA_037044535.1 Lordiphosa magnipectinata
TTGTAGCATATCACCAATAAAGGAAATATACAAACGCTTGAGCAGATGAAAGGTTGTCTTTTAAACGATGCACGCGCTTGCTCCGGCATTCGGTTAGTCGGCCATTGGGGAGGGTTCAATATTAATCGCATAGACTTGGGCTCAAAGGCTTATTTAAATAATTAATAAAATTTCGCGTGCTTAGGTAAAGCAATATGGGGGTACACAATAGGGGGATATATCACTAGAAAAAGGGTAAGAATAGAGAAGAAAGAAATTGGAGAGAAAGCACCTATTTTACATACTCGTAGTGGTTGCATCAGGCTGCGCGGATGGATATGCAGCCCATTTTGCCCACCCTACCTTGACCACCTTCCATACCTGGAATATTTATCTCGGTGATCCCTTTGAAAAAGCCGTCAACGACTCTTACATTACCCTTCTCTTAGGCTGCATGGCTCCGGAATTTAACACACTCTAGCAGAAATTCATCTTAACATTCAGTTTATTAACGCTAAACAAAATTAAATTCATAATAACTCCTAACTAACTTTATAACTTGGCTTTAAGTCCTTAAGTCATGCTAATTTTATAAAACATATAAATATAAATATTAATAAAATTAAAGTAGTTTTAAGAGAAAAAAAAAATAATAAAAAAAACTTAAGGCAAAAAGTAGATTGGCATTTGATATTAAAAATAAAAAAAATAATTTTTAATTTAAATGGTTGGCATGGAAATATTTAACATTTTTCTTTGCATTAGAAATGAACCCAAAATTTTTCTGTTTGTTTGTTGGCAAGTGTAAATTTTCTGCAAATGCACAGCTGAGGTTATGCACTGGCTTATATGGCCAAATTAAATCAATTACTCGACATCTCTTAAATTTTTCTCTTCACGAAAAAAAAAATCAATTCGCCTTTATATGAATATGAGGGTGGGTGCATGCAAATATAAATCAAGGTCAAAAGAGAATGTATTACTCACTTTATTTTCCGCTCCAACTCCAAAAGCGCTTTCGTGTTGTGTGGACTGCTGCAATATCGCTGCTAAGAGAACAAAATCTCTCTCTTTTGATCGATTGATCATCATTAAGAGCAACAAAAAAAAATAAAGTTTTAGGCACACATTAACCGGCAGTTGGATATTCCATTATTTGCTGTACTCCTATTTCACTTCTTTTTATTTAATTTCTTTTACATTTAATTTCTTTTTCATTTCATTTCTTTTTTTTCATTACTTCATTGCATTTGCTCTTTAATTTCTCCTTGCTTTGATTTTTGAGAGCAGATTAACGGAACATCCAACTCAACGGTTCGCGCACAAAAAAAAAATTAAAAGAGCCGATAAATAGCGAAAGAAAGCAAATTATGGGTTTTTTTCTATTAAGCACTCATTTGATTCCACATTTTTTTTCAGCCACCAAAATTTATGTTATGAATTATATGCATATATATATATGTAAAAATTTCACTACGGTGGGTGTATGAAGAAACAGCCAAAAAAAAATTTAACAAAATGATGCGGCTCGTATGCCGGCTTGGGCTATGACGCTGACGATGGTCTTCAACCTGCCTTGTCCGTTCTTTTCCGCGATTTTTGGCACTTTTCCTATTTTTAGCGCGCAAACTGGGAATTTTCCTGGTACGATGGAAGCAGAGGCTTGACGTCGATGTCGCGCGATCGGCCTCTTCACGTGCACTAGCTACGTGCTATGCAGCTACTGCTGGTCCAGGCAAAGTTTCGCCTTCTTCTTTTTGTGCGTCTAATACGTAAGTCGAGAGCAATGCGTGAGAACCACCAAATTGCGCTCTTGATTAATTGCAAGTTGCTCTTAGCTTAAACAAGCCCTCTAAGTCTGGAGAACCACCTGCTCGCTAGGTTATATTAAAAACAAGCAAAGCCAATGCCCGTTTTCTCTTGACAAATTATGCGGCTTGCAGGGCAAGAAAATTTCTTCTAGGTTGCAGCTTGGCTTTGCCTTAGAATTGGGCCTCAAATAAAGCGCCAAACCTGCAAATAGAGGTTTGCGAGAAAAAAACAATCTATCTAACTCTGCTATCACTTGCACTTGTGGGGGGGTTTGACTTACCCTACGGATCTGGCGCAGGTATAATTTTATTTCAATTAAATTCCAATTGGCTGGCTAATATTTCTCTTGTTAGCTGGCACACGCGAGTATTTTAAAATTAACTTCAATTCGCAAAGCGGAGGCACTTGAAGAAATACTTATAGGACTCTTTCACGTCTGTCTCTGATCACAACCAATAAGGAAAAGAAATGCCTAAACTGCTCGTGGCTACAATGAAACCTTTTAACAGCGAAAGAAGAAAGTCGCCATCTTACTCTTGAGTCTGTTAGCCACTTTCACCACTCGTGATCAGCTGGCATGGGTTATGTAAAGGCAAACAACCCTAACCATTCCTGCCACACAGAACACTTTGCCTGCTTTTAGGCTGACTCGATTATTCTGCCAAGTTTTGGACCCAAGCTACACTACAAACTCCCCCCCGCCAAAATCACACTTTGGGGTGAAGACATTCGACCAAAAGGGTGATACCAGCTTGGGGAAAACCATTTATTGTTTTATGTCTTTGGCATGATATTTACCAATTACTTTGCCCTGGAGATCTTCCAGTTCATAGTAACTACTGCCAAGCCGGCGTTTTATTCGAGCTTTGACAAAGTTCGGGGCCAATTTAGCATTAAATCCTTTGCTAAAATTACTTTGCTGAAAGTTGCGACGATATACCTCTTGACCAACAACAAATGAAACCTGCCGACTGCGCAAGTTGTAGTTTCTCTCATTTCGGTCATGTTGGACTCTTGTTGCCTCCTTAGCTGATCTGCGCAGCAAATCAAACGAATCTTCTCGAGAAAATTCGATCGTTCTGTCTTCCAGCAGCTCCAAATTTCTTAACAGCTGATACGTAGAACCATCCGTAATCATTTGCTGACCAAACGCAAGGCGATATGGACTAGATCTTGTTGCACTATGTAATGACGATCGCAGTGCGCAACAGATGTCACTGAGCTTTTCATCCCAATTCGATTGATCTGGGCGAATATAGGCCCTTATGGCTGCAATGACGGATCTATTGACCCTTTCCGACGCATTTGCTTGTGGGGCATGAACGGCTGTGTACGCATGTTGAACGTTATATTTTTGTAACAACGCGTTAAATATGTTAGATTTAAATTGTACACCATTGTCGGACACCACCACTTCTGGAACCCCGAAACAATGAAACAATTCTTTCTCAATATAAGGAAGGATTGCATCTGTTGTAAATTTCTTCACAGGTTTTAAAAATGGGAATTTGCTAAAATGATCCAGCACAATAAAGATGCCGATGTTTCCCGATCGACTTCGCGGATATGGCCCCAAATAATCGATATACAATTTCTGGAAGAACCGTTCAGTTTCACCAGATTTTCTGAGGGGTGGTCTTAACGTGCGGTTCGGGGGCTTAGTGCATTTACACACCTCGCAACTGTTCACCAATGCTTTCACATCTGAAACCAAATTCGGCCAATAATAATAACGCCGTAGTTTCTCAAGGGTTTTATTAATTCCACAGTGTGAAGACAAGGAATGCTCATGAGCAAGCTTCAGAGCAATACCTCTAAGATCGTTTGGAAGCCACAACTTCCAACACAGATCATCAGCAATTTTCTCGCCAGTCGCATGCTCTGCTCGCCGATAAATAAATTTATCTATCACTTTAACATCTGGCATGTGAGACTGGTTGTGCGATATTTTTGCTTTCAAGGATTCGTATTCGTCAGAATTGAAATGTTCCGAGTTAAGATCTACAAGCATGTCTGAACTAACTTCTGACAAATCTGGAACAAACACACGTGACAGGGCATCCGGCACAATATTTTGGCTGCCTTTTCGATGCTGGATTGTGAAACTATACCCTTGTAGTTTCAAAGCCCATCGTGCTAAACGACTACTTAGGTCAGACTGAGACATCAACCACTTCAGTGAGGCGTGATCGGTGATCACCGTGAATTGCTGACCCTCAACATATGCTCTGAACTTCTTTATGCTTAACAAAGCTGCTAAACATTCCTTTTCAGTTACAGAGTAGTTGCGCTGACACTGATTTAGTTTACGCGACATAAAGGCAATTGGTATCTCATCACCTTCCTCATTTGTTTGCATAAGCACACCTCCAACACCCGTGTGGCTCGCATCACAATGGATGAAGAATGGAGTCTTGTAATTGGGCGTGTGCAGTACTGGCGCTTTACACATTGCAGATTTGAGTGCTTGAAATGCCTGCTCAGCTGACTCGGACCAGATGAATTGACGCTTTTGTTTAAGGGCATCAGTCAAAGGCGATGCTATACTGGCATAATTTCTAATGAATTTGTGATACCAGCCGGTCATGCCAAGAAAGCGACGCAGCTGTTTCACTGATCGAGGAACAGGATATTCGCTGATTGCAACTATCTTGTCTGCATCCATACGAATCGTTCCATGACCGACTATATGTCCCAGATAGCTTACCTCCTGGACACAAAACTGACTTTTCTCCACGTTTAAAGTTAAACCAGCTTGCGAAAGTTTTGAGGCCAGTTCTTTTAGAACATAAAGATGACGTTCGAAGGTGTCAGAAATTATAAGTAAATCATCCAAATAGATGAATACTTCGTTCTTAAGAGCGGCAGGAATAATTCTATCCATTAGCTTAGACATTGTTGCGGGGGCATTTGTTAACCCAAAGGGCATTACCGTGAATTGGTATAATGGCCTACCAGGCACAGTAAAGGCAGTTTTGTCCCTTGAACTTTGTTGTAAGGGAATTTGCCAATAAGCGTCTTTCAAATCCAGGCTAGAAATAAATTCCGCCTTCGGAAGACGAGCAATTATGCCATCAATAAGAGGCATCGGATATGCATCCTTACGGGTCTTCTCGTTGACTTTTCGACTGTCTAAACAAAGACGAACTTTGCCAGGTTTGCGTACTATCACCATCGGTGAAGACCACGCACTTTCCGACTCTTCGATTACTCCAAGAGCCAGCATTCGATCCAGCTCTTCGTACATTTGCTTTTCAATCGCTGGTGAAACAGCATAATGCCTCTGCTTAATGGGTATTGCATTTCCCACATCAATGGCATGAGAAAGCAAGGTCGTTTTTCCCAACCCTTTTTCGACAAATGAAGGGAAGCACTTTATAGTCTGGGCTAAATGTGTTTGTTGCTCCGCCGTTAAAAGCCTAAACTTCTCATGCTCAAACTCACAAATACTGGCAACGTTGGTTTGTAAGGTCAGGCCATCTGGCAAAATACCAAACTCGACCCAAAAATCTATCCCTAAATACAGAGGTTGGATTAACGAAGGTACAATGTAAAACGTAATGGGTTTATTTTTATCCCTATAACTTATCATAGTGCGGATTTTTCCACGAATATTTTGCGTTTTTCCATCAGCAGTACGCACACTAGACGACATGGACTTGTATCGCACCTTATCGTCTAAAAGTTTCTTTGCAAAACTACCCCCAATACAGCTTATGGAAGCACCAGTATCCAGTAAGGCTGTTATGTCTTGGCCCAGCAAAGTGACCTCGGCATAGGGTCTCAAGTCATGGGCCACAATCGCTGATACTAACGCTCTATTTTCCGCTTTCAGTCTTTTGGCATATTCCTTTCGACGGAATCGAGATCGACTGGTTCTGCTGGTAAGCATTGTTGTTAAGTGATCAGTAGGGGGGTTCTTTACTAGTTTGTGTAATGGTAAGTCTGGGTGATGGGATAAGTCAGGGGAGTAATCGTTATCTATAGACCTAGAATTATCTTCTAGTCTGTGTTGGTCGCTTTGGATGCAACCTGTTTGCGTGCACTTGTCCATGGTGCACGAGATGATCCGTTTTTTGGACAACATTTCGGACAAGTTGGCTTATAAGTGTCTGGCTGGCCACAGCCATAGCAGAACACGCGACGATCAGCAACACAATCCTGATACCTGTGGCCAACTTTGCGACAGTTCCAGCAAGATAGATTAATGGCATTTACTTCGAGCTCATTGTCATCAGCCTCCATATCTGACTGTACAGCTACTTCGTTTACCATTCGACGAGGGGCTGGACGTGGCTTATATGATTGAGGCTTCAGCACCGTTTGTAAGAACACTTCTCGTGTTCTAACTACATGACGGAGTTGAGATAACGAAACTATCTCCTCATAAAGGAGCTCATGTTGAATTTCCGGCAGCAAATTGGACCGCAAAGATTCCAGAAGCGACGCTTCTGTCAATGGTACTGCCAATTTGTCTGCTAACAAAATGATCGACTCGTAGAACTCATCATACGACTCGTTCTCTTTTTGTTTGCGTCGATCAATTGCAGCGCGAATATTGACGTCAGTGCGCCCGTCCTTAAACTGGACTTTTAATGCAGCGCATAAATTAGTCCACTCAACCACTGATACGCTTTTATGGTAGCGCCAAAACCAGTCATTCGCACTACCTTCGAACAAATTGCTGACGTAACCAGACAACAGGTCTTTATTGTCATTCAGCGTTTGCTTGGTAAGTGCTTCAACACGGTAGATAAAATCATCTACTGACAAGGTCGGCTTTCCTGAAAATTTCAGCTTCCAATTGCTGATTATTTGACTAATCCGATCAGGATGCAAATCGCCACTCATAGACGAAACCCTAGTGCTAGTGCCATTTTCAGCACGACTAGTATTAGCCCCTTGAGCATTACTGAAATTTTGTTGTGATGCTGGTTGATCCAAGTGTGGTGCTTGCAACACTGGTGCCGAATGAGGTTCACGTTGAACGAGAGCTGCCAATATGCTTTGAAAGCCTGCAGCAATTGCTTGAGACATCGCTTCAGTTTGCCGATCTGAAACGGCTGTCATAGTATCAGTGATTGTCTGCTGCATTTCACTGACAGTTGGCGAAACTTCATGCGTTCGAGCCATGTCTGATAGCTGTTGATTGGGGTCAGGCATTGTGACCGTTTTGGACTTAGGAGGAGCGTTCTTAACGTTACTTCTAGTAGTTGTTGGCATGACAGTTGATAATGCCTCTGGAGTTGTTTTCGGTAACTCTAAGCTATTATCGGAGGTTAAGCTGGAAGTGGATGAACCAAGCGATACTTTGCACACAGGGCAAATCTTATTGTTCCCTGTTCGGGTTTGAAAACAAATTCTATGGAACGTGTGTCCACAGCTTGTAGTCAGCACTTGGGCCGCAAACTCAATGGGGCCAAAGCAAATAACACAAACAATATTTTGATTTTCTACAGGTGCAAGATTTTCGCAACTGTGAGCTAGGTTGGGCATTGCCAGTTAGATATTTAAAGGTAAAAGCAAAAAAAAAACAATAAAACTTTAATTTACCCCAAAACAAAAGGTTTTCACTAACGCAGTAGTAATTGACTAAAACTGTTCATAAAAATAATTCCGGAGACCATGCAATCGTTTCAGGTACAGGTAATGTATATCTTTTGATGCAACATATTAAAATGTAAAAATAAGGTAATAGATGACTCTCGCATTCAGGCAATACCAGCAACTTCTTTAGTTGTACGGAGGGCCATAGTTCACAACCATTTAAACCCTGATCCAGAAACAACTTTAGAACTTTTCGCGTTGACGAATGCGAGAAACTAACGATCACAAGAAAGATAGATAGAGAGCGAAATAAAAGAGAGTGAAAGGGAAAGAATTGGGAACTAGAAAGTGAGTACTGATCCAAATGCCGGTGTCCACTTAATTTGAAAGTAGGACTAATTCCAAGGCACATTTACCACTTTTACTACCTCCAAATGAACATATGAAATGGCTTTTTGCAATTTGTTATATTAAGCGACGGTGTTGAGACTAATTTGAAGTCAAAACGCTTCCAATACACTTAAACACTTTGCAACCGTTGCAGCTTCCTGGGGGAACTAGATTATAAAACTATTTTGAAGCTGTTATAGTGTCCCTAGAACTCCAAGATACAACAGGATTTCAGGAAAAGGAAAGTATTAAGAAAATAAAGATAGATACAGTAATAGAGTCTTGCCATTTGTCTCATCAAGCAACGGTTTTAAAATTAATTTGAAATTATAACTTTCCAAGCTAACTTGATAATATAAGACGACTTTCGATGAGGCAAGGTAATAAAGCTATGATGAAGCTTTTATTGCATCCATAGCCATCAAAATCTACAGTCTGACTGACAATTAAAAAAAGGATAAAAGTTAGAAAATTCTGTAATACCCGATACTGATTACTATGTCTGATGGTATTGACATTTATAAATGAAATTAATAATGCGGGGCTGCCGATAGATTAGCAAAAATTTAACACAAGTTTAGAATTTGCTCAACACCAGGCCCCTAAAGTTGGGCGCCAAATAATTATATAAATAATATTAACTGTAGCATATCACCAATAAAGGAAATATACAAACGCTTGAGCAGATGAAAGGTTGTCTTTTAAACGATGCACGCGCTTGCTCCGGCATTCGGTTAGTCGGCCATTGGGGAGGGTTCAATATTAATCGCATAGACTTGGGCTCAAAGGCTTATTTAAATAATTAATAAAATTTCGCGTGCTTAGGTAAAGCAATATGGGGGTACACAATAGGGGGATATATCACTAGAAAAAGGGTAAGAATAGAGAAGAAAGAAATTGGAGAGAAAGCACCTATTTTACATACTCGTAGTGGTTGCATCAGGCTGCGCGGATGGATATGCAGCCCATTTTGCCCACCCTACCTTGACCACCTTCCATACCTGGAATATTTATCTCGGTGATCCCTTTGAAAAAGCCGTCAACGACTCTTACATTACCCTTCTCTTAGGCTGCATGGCTCCGGAATTTAACACACTCTAGCAGAAATTCATCTTAACATTCAGTTTATTAACGCTAAACAAAATTAAATTCATAATAACTCCTAACTAACTTTATAACTTGGCTTTAAGTCCTTAAGTCATGCTAATTTTATAAAACATATAAATATAAATATTAATAAAATTAAAGTAGTTTTAAGAGAAAAAAAAAATAATAAAAAAAACTTAAGGCAAAAAGTAGATTGGCATTTGATATTAAAAATAAAAAAAATAATTTTTAATTTAAATGGTTGGCATGGAAATATTTAACATTTTTCTTTGCATTAGAAATGAACCCAAAATTTTTCTGTTTGTTTGTTGGCAAGTGTAAATTTTCTGCAAATGCACAGCTGAGGTTATGCACTGGCTTATATGGCCAAATTAAATCAATTACTCGACATCTCTTAAATTTTTCTCTTCACGAAAAAAAAAATCAATTCGCCTTTATATGAATATGAGGGTGGGTGCATGCAAATATAAATCAAGGTCAAAAGAGAATGTATTACTCACTTTATTTTCCGCTCCAACTCCAAAAGCGCTTTCGTGTTGTGTGGACTGCTGCAATATCGCTGCTAAGAGAACAAAATCTCTCTCTTTTGATCGATTGATCATCATTAAGAGCAACAAAAAAAAATAAAGTTTTAGGCACACATTAACCGGCAGTTGGATATTCCATTATTTGCTGTACTCCTATTTCACTTCTTTTTATTTAATTTCTTTTACATTTAATTTCTTTTTCATTTCATTTCTTTTTTTTCATTACTTCATTGCATTTGCTCTTTAATTTCTCCTTGCTTTGATTTTTGAGAGCAGATTAACGGAACATCCAACTCAACGGTTCGCGCACAAAAAAAAAATTAAAAGAGCCGATAAATAGCGAAAGAAAGCAAATTATGGGTTTTTTTCTATTAAGCACTCATTTGATTCCACATTTTTTTTCAGCCACCAAAATTTATGTTATGAATTATATGCATATATATATATGTAAAAATTTCACTACGGTGGGTGTATGAAGAAACAGCCAAAAAAAAATTTAACAAAATGATGCGGCTCGTATGCCGGCTTGGGCTATGACGCTGACGATGGTCTTCAACCTGCCTTGTCCGTTCTTTTCCGCGATTTTTGGCACTTTTCCTATTTTTAGCGCGCAAACTGGGAATTTTCCTGGTACGATGGAAGCAGAGGCTTGACGTCGATGTCGCGCGATCGGCCTCTTCACGTGCACTAGCTACGTGCTATGCAGCTACTGCTGGTCCAGGCAAAGTTTCGCCTTCTTCTTTTTGTGCGTCTAATACGTAAGTCGAGAGCAATGCGTGAGAACCACCAAATTGCGCTCTTGATTAATTGCAAGTTGCTCTTAGCTTAAACAAGCCCTCTAAGTCTGGAGAACCACCTGCTCGCTAGGTTATATTAAAAACAAGCAAAGCCAATGCCCGTTTTCTCTTGACAAATTATGCGGCTTGCAGGGCAAGAAAATTTCTTCTAGGTTGCAGCTTGGCTTTGCCTTAGAATTGGGCCTCAAATAAAGCGCCAAACCTGCAAATAGAGGTTTGCGAGAAAAAAACAATCTATCTAACTCTGCTATCACTTGCACTTGTGGGGGGGTTTGACTTACCCTACGGATCTGGCGCAGGTATAATTTTATTTCAATTAAATTCCAATTGGCTGGCTAATATTTCTCTTGTTAGCTGGCACACGCGAGTATTTTAAAATTAACTTCAATTCGCAAAGCGGAGGCACTTGAAGAAATACTTATAGGACTCTTTCACGTCTGTCTCTGATCACAACCAATAAGGAAAAGAAATGCCTAAACTGCTCGTGGCTACAATGAAACCTTTTAACAGCGAAAGAAGAAAGTCGCCATCTTACTCTTGAGTCTGTTAGCCACTTTCACCACTCGTGATCAGCTGGCATGGGTTATGTAAAGGCAAACAACCCTAACCATTCCTGCCACACAGAACACTTTGCCTGCTTTTAGGCTGACTCGATTATTCTGCCAAGTTTTGGACCCAAGCTACACTACAGTTTCTCCATTAAGACGGGTGAACATGATCGCCTGGATTTTACAATTGGACCCAGAAATACTTTGGGTCATACCGTGGATAAGGTAAAACTTGAATTGACTATGCCAAGGAGTGTATTAAATTGCCTGTTACCTTACCTTACCTTCGATTCGGTGACCAAGAAACTGTCATGGGATGTGGGTCGCATTGATGTATCCAAATTGCCCAATATACGCGGAACGGTCTCCATTACGCTGGGTACCACCAATATCGATGCCAATCCCTCGGTCAATGTGCAATTCCAAATCTCACAGCTTGCCGTTTCGGGCCTAAGATGCTGAGAAGTATAAACCCTTCAAGGGCGTCAATTATCTAACAAAAGCGGGCAAATTCCAATTGCGCATGTAGATTAAATGGTTGCTCCTTTCCCTCTGCCAAACTCTCTTCTTGCCCTCAGTCCCTCAGCATTAATTAAGTGTAAATGTAAAGTGTATTGTAATGTTTACTTTTTGGGCCTTTCTCCCTCACTCTTGCTCTAACTATCTATCTATCTCTATGTCGCCTGGCAGTCATAAATGTTAAACTTAAATATTATATCAAGAAGATCGGTTCCTTTCTAACTTTTTCAAGCATTTTTCCTCCTTTGGTATGAGGAATTTTCCAAAACCCCGACTTGGTTTCCACTTTCTTCACATATGGAAACTACTGTGCAAATTAAAGGCATCTTTCTTTTACCGTTTAAGGTGTGCGTATTTTGCACATCAGTCAGTGAAAACAAACTCTTTTATTCATAGAAACGATAAGATTCGGACTTAATCCTGACACAAAAATACTTTATATAATTACAAAATATTGTGACTGTTTATAAAGACCTTTGTAATAATCAAACTAGCAAGTTTTAGCTGGCTCGAGGTCATGTTATGTTTGCACATAACTGTAAGACAGAAACACACGCACACCACAAAGGAGACTGGTGGACTGTACAGCTGTTTCAAGCACTTCCCGGTCCCATCTTCAGTAGTCTTTGGCTTACTTCAAGTAGAAAGTTTGTAAACTTGCTCAGTCCCTTATATTGTTAAGCAAAATACGATTCACTCTTGAGAGAAAAACATTTGCACTGAAGCTGATTTTTTGATGAAAGTGGCAAAAGAGAAGAAGATTCTGACATCAAAGGATGACAGTCCCTGGAGTTAGTTTTTTCAGTACTTTTCTTTTGAACATTATGTAGTATTCTCATAAATTTGACACTCCAATTATAAATTTAACCTTCTCATGCAAGTGAAGAAAGCTATTCGGCAACAGAAGCTTTATGAGCCTATTTGCAGTATACATAAATGGCTGTAAAATTCATTCCTTAAAAAGAAAAACTCTTAAAAGTCATATAAACAAAAAAGAGATTTTGTTTGAAAAGTGTACTCCAGCATATTTTACTTCCTTTTCGTTCTCGTTTCCAAAATACGCAACGCAAGACTCTGCTTGCATTTCCTTCATGCCTCCACTGACAACGGCAAAAGCTTTAAAAAAATTCAACACATAATTCACGACAGCTTTCGAGGCGAATACCCAAATTAATTAATTTGCTCCTTATTAAAAATTCCGCCACCTAGTTTATTCTGACTAATGACTAGCCACTTGTTCTGTTAATATTTTCTGTACATGCTTTTGCACTTTTCTGTCGGACGTTGCCTATTAAATTTTTAATAAAAACAAACAAATAATCAGACCCCAAATCACTGAGCAACTAATTTGCCCAACTGCGGGACCCCTAACTCTAGCTAGCTCAACCCTTTTCCCTCTGATTTGCTTACTTGGAATCGTTTTGCTTTTGTACACACTTTTCCGTTTACTTTAACTTTTAAGTGTTGCCTTGTTTTCATGTCGAGCCTCAGCAAGTTTTCTAGGCTGTTGTAAGCTAATGCCCCCACCCTACTTAGCCTCAGACTTAGTCAAGCTGTTGACATTGTGTGCGGTTATTGTTGTTGTTGTTGTTGCTCTGTGGCAGGAAGCAAACACTCAAAGCTGCTGCACTGACTCGAGCCTCAGGCTCAAGTGTCTGCCCTCCAAAAATGCGGCTGCCAGGGTCGTTTGTTCATTTGCATTCGCAAGACTTTTTGTCTTTGTGTTTTGAGTTGCACTTAAAGAAATAAAATAAAATGAAAGAAAAAACTTATAAGAAATTTAAATTGATGACGCAAATGCAAATGAGAAAAACTGGTGGCCATGTCAGAAGGCGGCAGAACACACCAAATGAATTGGCATATGTCGTTGGGCCAAGACTCAACTAATTGGGTTATGTGCCCCCCAGATGCTCGTTGTCAGGCTTTCACATTGCCAATGACGTTGATGGCACTTAAACTGCACTTCATTTGCACTCGAACAAACACACACACAAACAGCTAGATACAAATCTAAGCCATAACAGTACAAGACACAGATGTATCAGGTGGGGTGGTGGTGGTGGTGGTAAATACCTGTCTGGCCAGTTGGTTGCATTATTTACCAAGCACTAAGAGCACATTCTGTACTCAAACCCGAAACTGGTGTTGCCAACGATGTTTTGCGGTGGTGAATGTGGGGATTGTGGGGGATGTGGACATGTATTATTGTGGTTAAATGGGAGCTTGTTAAAGGCTTGTGTTATTGCGGTACTGAGACTTAATCTAATCAAATTCAAATTCAAACTTAATCTAATTAATATAGCATAAGTTAAGTAAAGATGGATTTAGATCTCTCGCTTTCATATGTACCCATACCCATACCATTTCATCATGGCATTTCTATAATTGACATTTTACTTTTGAACTTGTGAAGTGATATATATTTTATCTTTTCCGGTTCCAATTGCTGACACTGTTTTACCCCAAGCTCACACTGTGTAATCTTCAACAAATTTCATTCTCAAGTTGCAATTAGCTTAAATCACTGGCAGCCAATCAACCAATGTGCTTGCCACTTACAAACTTTCGCCCAACTTTGCCTGGCCCTGGGCACTGAAGTGTTATGCTCCTCCCATCACCTCCCCATAAAAATCTATGCACCGTAACGCTGCTCCAGACAACTTGGCAGCTGCCTGCAATTTCTATTAGTCGTTGATTTTTGCATATGCCTTGAATAAATGCACTCACTTCCCCATCCCTTGTTCGCATTTATCAGGTTTGTACGCTGCTATTTGTTGAGATTTTAAGTCGGCCAGATTAGAGAGACGGGGAGCGACCAAGCTGAAAGATTATTTGTATTTGGCAAATTTACGCTTATTGACAAATGGAGAGTGAGTCAAATGCTTTTTAATGAATCGGCCAGATTTCACTGGGTTGCGGAGATAGGCCTGTCATTTATTAAAGTGTATTTGCATTTAAGCCCGAGCAGTGGCAAAGGGTGGATGGAGAGATACTACTGAAAAATATAGGCCTAAGACAACAGTAGTTAAATCAAATTAAAGACATAAGCTTTCTCTCAACAAACAAGAGGAATAAAGTAAATTATATTGGCAGCATAATAGTAAAAGAGGACTTTATGATGAAGATTTCATTTTTTGGAATTCATTTCTATGTTTTGCATTAAGCGAATGGCAAGACACAGCTAAGTAGGAAGTTCAGGGGTTTGTGTCTGTCAGCATAAATCATTTAATTAGCCTTGTCTTCTTTAAGTTGGATAAGGCAGACATACATATATACATATATTCAATGTAGCCAAATAAAACTATTAAAGGTTTATAAAACAAGCAAGTTTTATAAAAAATGTACTTACAAATTGGTATCAGATTGGTTTTTGAAGCACCTAAGACGCATCACAGCTCGGAAAATACCAAGCCAGTTCAACAAACTAGACAGAACTCTTACAAAAAGCAGCTGGTACCTGAATCTACTGCTGAGCACTCATTTTCCTGAATGCTCTATAAATACGACACCGAATATCAGCTCAATCAGATCGGTTTGAGATTTACAGTAAAAATTATATCATCTCTCTGTAAAATTTTCCCTAAATTTCCAGTAAAACTGCAAAAGTCCTTGAGATACAATCTATGTAAAAACTTAATAGAGTCGATACCAAAAAACTCTGAGAGGATATGATGGTGGTTTAAATACCTTGACTGGGTTGTGGTCTCTTTAGCTGCCGTTTTTATTTAATAGCACTTTTAAGTCTTACGCTTCTGATTGAATTTAAGAACTAAATATCTCGGAAACTATTAATAATTTTGTTCTAACGTCTGAGACGAAGTTGAAGCTCTTAATTCGGTTCACAAAACATTAGAATGTTGCATATTCAAAAAAATTACATTTTCATACTTAAAGTTACTAAAATGTTCAATAAGAATCCAGTTGTGTCCTCTTTTTTTACAGTCTTTGAACTTTATCTTGAAACCTGTAACGAATTAGCCCAAGCAATGCAGGGCAAACTTATAGCTTAGACTAAAATAAACCAACCATATAAACAAGCCTTCTTCATTCGATTACTCCTTGACATAATTTTAGGACTACAAGCAAGTAACATTTTTACCAGAACTCTTAAATATTGCAAGTTTTGTCAGTTTTTGTCACAAAACTAATATTTGTTTTGGTTAAATCACATAAAAACCATCAAATCATAATTTAAACATTAATAAAGATGTTGAAATTTTTGACTATTTGACCATACATTGACCACTTTTAAACCCTTGCAGAAGATATATTAAAATTGTCCAGATGTTTGTAACGCATAGAAGGAAGCATCTCCAACCACACAAAGTATATATATTCTTTATCAGCATGACGAGCCATGTCCGTCCGTTTCTATGCTATCTCCTCCGTCAGTTTTAAAGCTATCTTAACCATACTTTGCACGAAGCTTACAAACGCGCTGCACATTTGTCGGAACCGGCCGGATCAGATGACTATAGCATATAGCTGCCATAGGAACCATCGGTCAAAAAAGTAGTTTTAGTGAGAAAAACGTTTTTGCCATCAGCGTAAACGTCCCCAAAGCTCGTGCTTCTAAGTTTTCTATGCTTTTACATAATTCCACCAAGTTTTATAAAAATCGAAAAATCCGAAAAAAGTCTTAGTAGAAAAAACTTTTTTGTTTTCAATGCTATCGCTTCCAAACTTGTTATTAATCAATGTTATATGCTACTACACAATTCTACCAAGATTGATCCAAATCGGATGACTATAGCATATAGCTGCCATAGGAACTATCGGTCGAAAAAGTAGTTCTAGTGAGAAAAACTTTTTTATTTGCAATGGTTTGCAATGGTAAGTCACAATTTTGAGTAGTTCGGTCAAAATCGGATGAATATATCGTATAGCTGCCATATAACAAACTGGCAAGCAAATGCTCAAAGTAGTGGTGCCATCAAGCTACAAGGGTATATAAACTTTGGTCGAGGTGAAGTTAGATTACCTCTATTTTTTGAGTTGGTATGAAAGTTCTAGATGCTTGCAGGTATATAACTATATGAAGAAATAAGCGAATAAGCTTGGTTTGTTCTTAGGGTTTGTATATTTTAGTCTGAGCTAAAATTTGGCTCTATATCACTTGGTCGAATTCAAAACAGTTTTCATAATATTGTTGAAAAACTAAAAAATAAGGTAAAAGCTTGATGTTTTTACACATATTTGTATGTATCAGTATGAAGATGAGATTTTTTGGACTTGAAGTGCATAAATATTTGGTAGGCCATATCAAGAGCTGTCTTAGCTATATTTTCGCTATAGACTTTAAGCAAAAAATTTCCAAATATTTTACGAAATATGGAGTTCTAAAACCTAATCAGAAGCTAACAACTTCAAAGTGATATGAAAAGAAAACAACAGCTAAATTGACCAATACTAGCATTGGTTTTAATATTACTTTCAAACACTTTCAGATTCTTTTGGTCTCGGCGCGATCAACTTTTTTGAGCTCTTCCACTAGATGGAGAGAAGTAAAGTACCGCAAAGCTGGCAAAGCTTCACATGTCAAACCCTGGTATAACCTTGAGAGATCAATGGACAGCCTATAAGCCCATCTCATCTAGCGTAGAGCTATTGAAACTACCCTTCACTTCTTGGTTTGCGGGATCAATAATTCTACTACTGGTAGTATTCCTAGATATAGATGTTAACCAGATCGTTCGTCCTCAACAACAAGTAGCACCAATTTCTAGACGTAAAGTCTAACCTAGTGGCATCATCTCCAACTAGGCATATGTGGAAGTGGATTTGCCGCTAAACGCTTTCATTGACAAATTGCTAACCAACAAAGACCGAAAAAATTGAAGCAGAAGAAGCATATAAAACAAACCCCACAGTTCGCCCTTTAAGAATCGGCACATAAAATGTGGACCAAAAGAAATAAAAATCATTGTCGTAAAGACGAAAAGCTAAAGTTTCGATTCCTTCTAACCCATGGTTTTGGTTCGAACCTTGATTCATACTTGCATTGTTTCATAGGCTTATGTTTTATGGTTTATGGTAGATATCAGATGTGAAGGACTTTCCAATCCAATTTCCAAATTTGTTGATATAGTGGCGCTATCTTTAGTCAAGTTATGACCAAAAGAATATTCGCTACGGGCTTGACTGACTTTCTTACTTGTTTTTTCAATGTCAAGGCAATCAATGAATGTCTTTTTTAACTGCTATCTTATAATCGGAAATTTGACTTCTGGTTATATGGCTTTTAATTGATTTAATTTTTTGGATGTGAATCAAGCTGATTTTTTTGAAAATGTGCACTACCTTTTCATACTTCGACTCAACTTCTTGAGTCGTATCAAATGTGACTGCTATATCTGGAACTATTTTGTGAGAAACTGAAGTCAGAATTGGCATTTGTCGAGATAATTCTTTTCTCTTCAGAGAATACTCCAAATTATCCATATCCAAAACATTTTTAAATATAAATTCGAAAGGTTGGCGGTTTCTTGTTTCTAATAAATTTCTTATTACTGAAAATCAAATTTCCCTTAAACCTAATTTTCATGTTCCATTTCGATTATTACATCGGTAGCAGGTGACTTTAAAGGTGAGCGCGTTCGCCTTGGTTGCGGTTCGTGTCTACCAACAATAATTCAAAAATTGAATTTTAGCCACGCGGCAGCCAAAATAGTGCAAAATGGCCAACTACAAAACGCATGGAAATTAAATGTGAGTGTGTCTGTGTTGGCAAAAAACGAATCCGGGGCATGGCGTTGATAGGGCAGAAGGCGAAACCACTCATCGCGCCGGCTGCTAAGCGAACGTGGCCATAATTCAAACGACGCGCCAACTACTTAATGTTATTAGATATGTCTTGCTAGGCCTCCTGTCACGCCCACACTGCTGCACGGATTTGAGTGTCTGTTTCAGTTAAGTTTATGCTGATGTTGTTGATTACAGCTGCCGCTGCTACCTCTGCTGCTGCTGCGGTTGGCCGACTTTTGCTGCCAGACCAGATTTCCTCTTCTTCGTTCAGTGTTATTTTTTGTTTTTTTTTTACCATTTTTTGTGTGCTCAACTTTCCTACGTTGACATTTTGTTTTCAACATTTCCTGTCTCAGCGTGTGTAATTTCTTTTTTCTTGGCTAGTCCCTCTGCCTGAGCCTGGGCCTGGGCCTGTCTGGCTGCAGGTGCTGCATTTAAAATGAAATATGGCAGACATTTTTGCGGTTGAGATAAATGCGCCGCAGTTTGTTTGCGCTTGCGTTTTCTGCCAGGCTAAGTTATTAGATTTGTTTTTGCCCTTCTCTATCTTCTCCTATATCTGCATCTTTGTTGCCGTCTGCCTTGAGAGTTTAATGTTGTTTTTGTGGTCAATGTGGGTTTCTCGTAGCCATGTGACAGTCGCAATTAGGTGGGTCAAGTTCCTAATGAAAATATCTCAAGTTATATGAGAATAATTTTTAACTCTTTCTTGAATCGGGGTCTAAATCGATGAGCTCGTAAAATAAATAAATTAATTCAAGGATCAGCAACAAATATTACAAATCACTACAGAAATTATTGGTTTGAAAATTAGGGGATTTTTTCGTAGTATGTAAAGTTATGAAATTATATTTGAAATACAGAAGAATGCGTGTTTAAAGTGCAAAATGATGATGGTTTTTACTCATTTTTGGTGGCAACGACTTTATTTCAAGATTGATTTGACATCAAACAAGACTGCAAATGTCTTAAAATTTGGAAGTTGTTCACTTTGGGGTTCAGTATCACAGAGTGGATTTAAAAGAACGAGCTAAGATTGAACGGTAGATCGAATGGTAGTTTTCCACAAGATGCAGCCATGCTCCCATTTTCAATTTCACAAAAATGTTTGCGATTTGGAAACAAACCTGGTCCAAAACCGGTTTCAAATCGTAAAATGTTTGCGAATGTGAATATGGAAGCATGGCTGATAGGTATTGTAATTTAATGCAAGGACTGTTTCTACTTAACACCAAACCGCTTTTCGTGCTTATAAACCGAACCACGAACCTAACTATCATCTGTTTGATAATGCTAAGCGGTTCGGCTAAACAACAAATGAAAATGTTACGGTTCGGTTTATTCCTGGACACGTTTGAGTCAAAAATGTTTAAAAAATTTAGGAAATTGTATTTCGCTGCCTTTACACTTGTCAGATATTTCTGAAGAGTCTCACTGACGATAGTGTAATAGCAAATGTCTCTTAATCTTTAGACAATTTTGCCTTCATTGATGAAATAGAACTGGTTCTATTTGATAAGAGACTTTCATTAGAGAAGTTTAACAACCGACTATATAGAGATATAAGACAAGTGTAAAGGTAGTCTTGCCTCGTTGTAGTGATGTAGAGTTTTTCTGACTACCTCCTGAAGGATAGCAATCTGTCGGATTACTGCCTGAGTTTTAACAACACCTAATATGGTCCAGCTTTCTTTTCTTGGAAATTGCACATTGAATTTACAGAGCTCTGAGAATTCTTCAGTTGGTATTGTTTCTGCATCTTAATATAATTCAAGTAAGGGATATATTTTCACTGCACTATTAAGCGTTTATAAAAATATTTGTGTTTTTCTAGGTTTATTAAGCGGCAGGTACTTCCTTGTCATATACTCCCTTCTCAACATTAATGTTTTTTACGACTAAGGGCTTGTTTAGACGGCTCAAGGTCTACGGTTGATGGTAATTTAATAATTAACAATCAACAACAAAGATTTATACCATTTGAAGAGCCAATTGGTTTTGTCTGTACAGTATTGTTTCAAGGTCCTACCGGTCCTCTCATCAACAGACTTGGGAACTATAATGAACGTCAAATGAACGATTATTCATATAGAACCCACTGCGTGTTTAAGCCATTGGCAGGACAGCCGAAAGTTATGGAAATTCTTTTGAAGGTACATCAAATGCCATTAAAATCTTTTTATTGTTTCATGGCGTAGAGTAGGATAAGGTAGATTAAGGTTCATATATACACGGCCACTCTGGCATCAAGTTAGTTTCATCTAATCCAGGTTACCTCTAGTCACTTGGGTTCATTGCTTTTTACTCTCTTCATAAATGATCTTCCGTCAGTATTGACTCACTCTAGTGTGCTTATGTACGCCGATGATGTGAAACTATGTTAAGCATATAATGATTTGGTTTCCCGCTTTAATTTGCAAGCTGACTTGGATGCATTTCAGTCTTGGTGTAAAGTAAATCTATTAAACCTTTACAGTTCCAAGTGCAAGGTTATGACATTTTACAGAAGCTTGCCACAATTCTTCACCTATATGCTTGAGAATGTCCCACTTGAGTGCTTAAATGATTTAGCCAATGAGGTAAATGAGCTAGGGGTAATTCTTGATCACCGACTTAAATTTGACTCTCATGTTACTTGTACTGTTTGCAGGGCCAGGAGTGTTCTTGGGTTTATTAAGCGCTGGTCGAAGGAATTTGATTATCCTTTTACGACGAAGATTTTGTACACTTCTCTTGTCCGTCCTACTCTCGTGTATGGATCATGTGTGTGGTCTCCGTAATATTCGACCCATCAAGATAGAATTGAATCTGTGCAAAAACAGTTTTTGTTTGCTCTTCGTGGTCTGGGCTGGAATCCTGAGGTCCGTTTATCATCGTACTCTAGTAGACTTCTTTTGATTAACCTTCCCTCCCTTATTAACTGTAAATTTTATCCCCCTATGGGCTGCTAATTTGCCTGGGGTTCGCTCGTAGCAAGCTTCGGCTTGGTGTCGCATGGGCCACTTAAACGTACTGCGCATTGTATGTCAACGTCCATCTAGTACATTCGATGATTATATTGTCACATCTATTCGTTTATTAGTTTTTGCTTTGTCTATTTCCAATCTAGCCGATAAGTATTTAAGCACACATTGTTATCGATAAGATCAGGCGATGACCAATAAACTCAAGCCGATTCAGTCCTGATCGAAATAGATTACAAGCGTGTGTTTTAAGTTCTACCCTAAGAGTCATTTATCTTCCACAATGGTTACTGCTATTAGCTGTGGACCTCTTCTTCAGTGTTCGTTTTAACAGGGCCAAGAATTCTTGTATGTATACAAAGGGTATACTTTCCTTTATACATACCAAGGAGCATTCAGTTTTTTATATGAATATGGGGTCTAGCGACCTGTTTGGATTTTAGTCAAAGGACTTTAATTTTTCGAATAGCTTACAATTAATGTTCTAATTGAATTGTATAATGCTCGAATACTGAGATAGAACCACTGAACCGAATCGAAAACGCAGTTAGGTTTCATTCAAAAACCATTTTATACACTTAATCGCTGGTTTATAAACTTCATGAACCACTAAACCAAACCAGTCCGAATTTCCGATCGGTTTGCATCTCTGCTTAAGACCTATTCTTAGCTAAACTTCACATTTTCAGCACTAAAGTTTAGTATACACTTCAAAAAAAGAACTGCCAAAACAAAAATCAACCAAAACTTTTGGCACCAAAGCCCTTGGTGCTCTCTTAGTTGGTATACATACACAGAGAAAAATAATCAAATCTACACGAAAATGTAGGACTAAGGATTTCAATAAGTATTGACCGGGATTCTCAACTCATTACTTTTGTGTAGCTTTTCTACATGCCGCGTTTACGTTTCTCATTTCAACATGTGGCGAATAACAACAATAGAAACTGTTGAAGAGCAAAAGGAAGCATTTGAGAGCCTTTGCAAGAGATAATAAAAAAAAATTAGAAGAAAATATATTGTCGGTCGCATCAACCCGGACTATCAAATAGTAAGTAAGACTATTTTGACACATATTCAACAGAATCTGATGAGGCTGACGAAGCAGAAAATGGGGAAGCAGAAAATGGGGAAGAAGAAAAAACTTTGCAAGAGATAAAAAATAATAAAAGAAAAAATATGGTCCAATGCGACCAGTCGTACGGATTATGATATAGTATAGTAAGAATAACAGAATCTGATGAGGCTGACGAAGCAGCAAGTGTAAAGAAGGAGATGCCGAAAAGACCTTTGCAAGAGATAAAAAATAAAAAATAAAAGAAAAATTATTGTCGAATGCGACCAGTCGCACGGACTATCAAATTGTAAATGATACTATTTTGCCACACATTCAACAAGGAGACCCAATCGGTCACGTCAAGGCCTACTAGATTGGGAAATATTATCAAATGCGACCAGTCGTACGTATTATCAAATAGTAAGTGAAACTATTTTAAAACATATTTAAAAAGAGAAAAACAGAAACTGATGAGGCTGAGGAAGAAGCTGAAAAAACTTTGCAAGAGATAATAAAAAAATAATAAAATAGAGGAATGCTAACTTCGACAGGGCCGAAGTTTATATACCCTTGCAGCTAGTATAATTTATATAAATTAAGGTTTTAAATGATTTTCATCAAACATTCTTAGCTGAGCTATTTGCCAAACTCAGCATAAAATGGCGCCACTATTTTGACAATTTGGTTGCCAGTTTGTTCTATGGCAGCTATACGATAGAGTAGTAGAATTATGATTTATTTTTAAATTTTTGCATAGTATTAATATGATTGTAACAGTATTGTCGTTGTTCAACAAAAATTCAAAAATTATAATTAGTGGTAACACCGGCTTGGCTTTAAGCCGTCAGCCGAAAACTAAACGCGTCTTTCCACTTTCCTGACTAATATACCTGGCTTCCCGGGTCTTCTCCAGATACCAGATCGTTCGCCAAAGAAGCTTCAAAATGCGCAAGTCTCTGTATCCACTAAATAAATTTCTCCTTTACCAATTGCCTATACCGATGTAGCCAATGAGCTTCGGCCCGCTTTCTCCATTTAACACTCTCAGGCATTCCTCTCCGCTTAGACAGTCTCTTTCCCAGTAAATACGAGGTATCTCTCTTGGGCATCTTGGAATAAAGTGCTGCGTATCTTCTCTTTCACTTATATTGTATAATGAACACTTGTCCATGCGATGACTTCTTTGGGGGAGTATATTTTAAGATCAAGAGCTCTACTCCTGCCTTGAATATTGCAGCAATTCCATTTGTGCTTATTGTAGTTTATGACGTTGAAGTAGTTTATGACTCCGAGGTTGTACTCTAATGCAGCGTTGGTCAACGAGAGCGAGGCCAAAATGTGAGAGTGTATTGGCGTGCGAAAATAAAGCTTTTAGCTTAATGCTGTATGCCGCATGTAGAAATGAGAAATGTAAACGCGACATGCAGAATAAGAAAAGTAAACGCAGCATGTAGAAAAGCTACACAATAGTAATAGGTTAAAAGTCCCGTTAAAATCGTGGATAGATCCTACATTTTCGTGTAGATTTTGCATATTTTTTTCTATGTCTATGCATCATCTCCGATCAGAAGCCAAGTATGGTTCTCAAAATTATCACATTAAACAATTTTACATATATTACTTTGGAGGAATTTGAGCTCGGGGCCGTTGGACTGAAACACGATTGGAATGATGGCGTAGACGGCTCCGCCACGGCGCTCGTGTAAGGCAAGGCATCTTAGAAATGACTTGTATTCAATCTGCATAAAGGCACAAACCAAAATTTAAATACTTGTAATTCTCAAGTTCGAATTTGTTGCACTCATAATTTATATATTTAGATTGATAGATAGATAGAATTCCTACATTTAGCATTCAGCATTTGTAAGTCTTAACGTTAATTTAGAAAAACCTACGTGCCACGTGTGACAAGCAGTTTGCTAAATGACAAATATAAGAATTCAGTACTGAATTCGAGCTACATTTTGTTTTTGTTTAGAATTTCCACACGATTTCAATATTCAATCGTTTATGTAGAAAACCTAAACGTTAGTGTGGTATTCAGATTGCTGCATGAAAAATGTAAGAGTTATTTCGAAATAAGTTGAGTTTCTAATGTTTGCCTTTGCCCACGCAGCGTTTAACTTTTCTACTCGCGGCGTTTACATTTTTCATTTCTACATGTTGGTGTGTTCCTGCATTATACATTTAGCGTGTGCAATTCAGCAGGCGTTTCGTTTAGGATTGACGATTCTACACGCGCCGTGTAGCCAATTTTGTTTTCTCCGTGCAGTCACACTTCCCACAAAAGGCCTCAAGTAAATACCGCAAAAATATTAGATGCTTATTTTCGGTGTTTTTATTGATACCTCAAGAATGAATGTATTTTAATTATTTCAAGAGTTATCGCACATTGTCAATACATAGATATGCCTTGTCGGGTGGAATTTGAATCGTTTTCCCATTTCAAAGCAAGTTGCAAAACATCGTAAGACTTCAGCCAAATTATGAAACTTACTATAAAATATGCATTTAATTCTTACTAAAGTGTCACATCTTCCTAACAGACCCGTAGTTAGTGGGGGAACTTGATGTTATTCATTTAAATTTGTTTAATTTGAAGCCTATGAACCTGGTAATTTAAAATTTGACCAAAATCAATGCAGTGGTCACACTGATCCAAAGAATTGGAAAAAAAAAGTCTTGCGGTATTTTTATTGAATTTTCAATTGTTCATAAAATTGGTTATAATAATGCGATTTAAGTCAAATATGCGCCGTTTTGTTCGATGACGAGTTCCCAACGAGATGCCAACTTCATAATGCCCCTCTTATAGAAGCTCGCTTCCCTATTGGCAAAAAACTCGGAGAGCCAATTTTCACAGGACTCTCTTGTGGCCAACTTCCGACTACCAAGCTCGTTCGCCATGGACAGAAATAGGTGGTAATCACTTGGTGCGAGATCCGGACTATACGGTGGATGCAAAATAACCTCCCATCCGAGCACCCGGAGCTTCTGGCGCGTCACCAAAGATGAGTGTGGCCTGGCGTTGTCCTGATGGAAGACAATTCGGCCTCTGTTGATCAAAGATGGCCTCTTCTGCATGAGTGCTGCATTCAAGCGGTCCAGTTGTTGGTAGTACAGGTCCGAATTGAGCGTTTGGCCATAGGGGAGCAGCTCATAGTGGATGATTCCCTGCCAATCCCACCAAACACACAGAAGAACCTTCCTGGCCGTCAAACCAGGCTTGGCCACCGTCTGGGCAGCTTCACCGCTTTTTGACCACGACCGTTTGCGCTTCACGTTATCGTAAGTGACCCACTTTTCATCGCCAGTCACCATCCGCTTCAAAAACGGGTCGATTTTGTTGCGATTCAGAAGCGATTCGCATGCATCCATACGGGCAAAAATGTTGTTTTGCGTCAAGTCGTGTGGCACCCATACATCGAGCTTCTTTTTGAATCCAAGCTTCTTCAAATGGTTTATAACGGTTTGATGACTCATGCCCAGCTCTTGGCCGATGCTACGGCTGCTACTATGCCGGTCTCTTTCGATCAATTCAGCGATTTTATCGCAATTTTCGACGACAGGCCTTCCGGACCGTGGCGCATCTTCGATCACCTCTGCACCAGAACGAAAACGTTGAAACCATCGTTGTGCGGTGGAAATGGAAACTGTATCGGGTCCATAAACTGCACAAATTTTATTGGCAGCATGAGATGCATTTTTGCCTTTATCGTAGTAGTACTGTAAAATATGCCGTACTTTCTCTTTATTTTGCTCCATGTTTGCGACGCTATAACTCACGAACGACTAAAAACAAACAACAATAAATCAAATACGTGTTAGCGCGTGAAAAGAGCTTTCCAAAAAGCTCTAGCGTGAACCGATTCGACGAATACAACTAGAACTACGCGCTTGCAAAGACAAGCTTGCGGAAATATCGCAAGACTTTTTTGACAACCTTATATTATTATTTTTTCAGGCTGGATTTCACAAAAGTGAAATTCTTAAGCCTCTATTTGCCAATTGGGCAAATAAATAACGAAATTTGAAAGTGGTTGAAGTGTAAAAGCAACAAGTCTGCTGATGAGTGAATTGGGGTCAATCCCGAAACAGCTGTCCAGACATACCATTGCTATACCAAAAATGTTGTGAGTTATCTCTATTCAATTGTGTTGATTGTATTGAACTATAATTCACCATTGACCTTGAGCCAGCTTTAAGCAAAATCTTTGACTTTAAGATGTATTCCTTATTGCACATAATTAGGTTAAACGTAAAATCAAGAATTTAGAACGTAGAAACCAGATTTCCACGTCTATTTCCATTTGTATTTAAGTAAAATGATTGTGGCAAAAACTTAGGATCAGTTGTTGCAACTGCGCTGATAATATATTTGTCTTGGTAAACGTAATTCCGTCTTAAAACTTCAACCAACTTAATCCAGTGTCCGTGTTCATACATTCAAACAGAAGCAGACCCTACTTATTTATATTCTAAACCTGCACAAGTGTTATATACAATAGTCCTAGACTATGCTGACAATTTATTGCCAGTATTAAGTTGCACACTTGCATTTCCTTTCTAGCATGCAGCTCCTTTACACGTCATTATGTCAGTTAAACGAACTCACCTAACACTTTAATTAAAAATTTCGAACAAAATTTCCTCCTCCCATTTGGGAGCCGCCAAAAAAAAAATACTTATGAATGACAGAAATAGAGACGGTGGCCCGTCTACGCCAAACTGTCTCTAAACTGAAGTGTCGAGCAAGAAAAACGCAAACGGAAGCGGAAGTAGACAGGCAGGCAGGCAAGCAGGCAGCTCAGATAGCTGCTTATTAAGGCGACAACAAAAACAACAAGTCAACGCCAAATTCAAATGCGAATGCGACGTGCTCCACTTACATAAGAAATCAAACGGTTGGCTGCCAAAAATGGCTAGAGAAACCGAGAACGAACGACGAGAGAGCGAAACTATGAAATTGAAATGTTGTTTTCCCCCCTTTTGCTGAAATGAAATAATAAACGTATATTGATATTTGCTTTCGCGATAATCAATAACATTTTTTTGTCATTTATGCAATTCAATTTCCATGTGTGTGCTTGGCGGCACATTTGTTACAAATTATTTTATTGACAAATTTGCCTGGCAATGACGCTAAAAACTGTTGGTAGTAAATTTGTACAATTTTTTGTTTGGTTCCATGAGTGAATGCATTGCCTAGCAGCAGGCGCCAAAAAGTATACAGCACTTGATGAAACAGATTTGTTTTGGAAGCAAGACAACAACAAACCAGTAGGTAAGGCTTACGCATTGACATTTTTGTTTAAATTCAAAATTCTCAAATTTTTAGACGTCGTCAAAGAAGAAAAAACTTTACGTAGACCAACTTTTGCAGGCCCTTTTACGAACTTGAGTTGGACATTTTTGAAAACAAAAAACCTATTTTAAGTGCTCGGCTACATGCTATGAAAGTAGAAAAAGCTTTACCTCTTTAAGTTGATAACTCAGTCAGTAAGTCAAGCGTTATCAAAATACCCGCTAACCATTCAGTATGAAGTGCTCTTTCCTTAAATAAACCTTCCTAAATGCCACCACCAAAGCAATTCCAGCGTTTCCTTTAAAAGCAACACGCACTTAGCAAACGCTTAATTAGCAATCAAATTAGTAATAACAAAGCAAACACTCACACTTGTCCAAAGAGAACCCACATAAGCATCGGCCATAAAACGCGAAACAACAAACAAACCCCGTTGGCCTGGCCACAAAAGTCAACTTAAAATAAATTTAAATTTTAATTTTAATCTCAGTTGCTCGCACAAAAGCCAAATGCGGCGACAGCCCTTTGCTTCCCTTCTGCTGCGTAGACAAGTTTCAGCGGCGCAGATGCCTTTTTGTGTATGTGTGTCTGTGTGTGCGGTCTGATGGAAGCCATTGGCAGGTCCCGACTCGCTTTTGTATGTGTTTTGTGTGTGTGCACATTGCACACCAGAGTAAACTGTGGCATAAATGACTTAATCGCAAGTGTTTCGCCAAACAAATTCAACTGAATTTCGCAAGCGATACAGACCAGAAACTTAACATTTCTTGCTAGTGTAAACATATTAAAGTAATGAACTGGCTTTGGGCCTCTGGATGAACTAGTCAGTCTGAAGCACTCTAAAAGCAATACCGAACTAGTGCGAATGGTTGAGAGGATGGTCACACTATATGGATGATGCGAGCATAGAAGGAGGCGTTAGTGGATTGTAAAGTAGTAGGAGATGGACGCTGACCAAGACGGACGTGTGTATAAAAATGGTTAGAGACCGTATTGATAACGTAAATAGTAATTATGTTAATAAAGATTGGAAAACGCTGAAGAGTCAGTGGCTTACACTAGTGACAAAAACGGTCGATTAAGTCTTCAGATAACAAAAGATATTTAAATCTAAATCAAAACAAGTAAGAAATTCCGTCTAAGCCATGAGGCTTGAACACTGATAACAAACAGTTTTTGACTATAGAAAACATCTTATTTTTGTAGCCTATAAAAATTCCCTCCTACTCAACTCTACGGTTTTCAGAACATCCTTTTTTGCAAAATGAAGCTGATGTCTGAGCGGCATTCATGTATATATTTATGCAATGAATGAATAAAGCAAAGAGCTACGCTTCATTTCTACCTTTTGGCAGTGCCCGCCTTGCACTCACACACACACACACAAAGGCACACACTTACTTGACATAATGTATACGCCGCGTTGTCTGACTCTGAATGGCAGACTTTTGATGTAATGTCTCCTGTGGCCAGTCAGGCCGCACGATTTGCGTAGCTGGGCACATGTTGAGTCATCCGTGGCCCAGTGTGTGTGCATGGGAGTGTTTGCCGCAAAACAATTGCGGTCCTTTAAGCCTTAACTATAATGGCACACGGCTTTGACCAACATTGAAGCGGCATGAAATGCCACTAGACTGTAATTATCCAGCGTGCATAATTTAGAAACGTGTTCTATGTGGGTGGGTTGTTTGGTTTGACCAACGCCTTCACAGAGAGCAAACAGCTAAAATTGTTATTATTTTGCAATAATATTGATTATTTGTCCCTGTTTTACCTGCCGCATTAATTGCTATCATCTGAATTCATATTTCCTGTCGCAGTTTAATTTGTGGTCAACATGCAAAATGTGTTTAACCAATTTTCAGATTGTTGGCAGTGGGTTGACCTTTCTGTTTGCCATTTGCAAAAACGAACAATATGAGCATTTATTTGGCACAAACGTAACTTGGCAATTAAAATGCGGCAAATGGGTTCCGACCATATCTAAATTTGGTTAATTAGGCTAAGCCACCTAAATATGTGATCCATTAAATGATTCTATGAAAATTGTGCAAAGTCTAGGTAGTTGGGTTGTGTATTTAGTTGAACATATTTTATAAAATTTTTGTGCTGTTTTAAATAATAAATCTTAGCTGGACATATGAAAAACTCATCAAAAACTTATAAATTGAACATTGTTTTTTCAAATTAACTCTACTTACTAAATAAGGGAAACTTTACTTACAAACTCATGTTTTTAATTGTATACAAAGTAACATTTAGTTAAATATTCTATAAATTTTCTTTAACTCAAAAATTTAACTTTAATTACTTAAAATTATCTTTGATTACTGGTAAAGTTCATTGTTCAAGCAAATGCGAGTTGGTTCCACGAAAAAATATAAACAAAGTTGCAAACCTGTTAAGATAATCTAGGTGAACAAATAGTAGTCAAACTCTGAAAAGAGGACATTTAAAAAGAAGAAGAATGAGAGAACAATTGGCTATTCACTTTAATGATTGGTTTCTTTCATTGTTTCTTCCACTTTATCTAGTTATTTCTCATTTAAGAAAAGGTTCTACTTATGGAAAATTTTTCAGATTAAACCTTTTATTAGGGCCTTAAAAACATGCTTTAAAACATTCAAGCAGATACTACAAGCGTAGAGGCAGATGCGATAACTACATCAATTCTGAACACATTCTTTCTTATTCCGAGAAAAATCCCGAACCGTAGGACTAACTTTTTGCTTACTCAAAACTACTCATACGACACGTTCATCAAATACAAATTTTCTACATCGAAATTATTAGTTCATTTCCATTGCAGTCATCTTTTGAAATAACATATAGTAATAGTCTTTTATTATTTTTCAAATTCAAATAGTTCTTAAATAAAATCAACGCCGACTATTTAGAAATGAAACAAATATATCGTAATGGGCAACACTGCGTATGAGTTATTCACAAAAACTTTAGAGACTATACGCGCCAGTTGAAACTCGACTTCTTTTACTTATGTTGGTTTTGGCAGAAAGTAGCCAAATCCATCTAGTTTTAAAAATTTTATAAATATAAATCAAACAAAATCCCGATTACAAAATGTCAAATGTCATCTAGGGACTTTATTGCTTTTGCATGCGATCTTAAATTTTTTTTCAAAGTACAGTCAAAATTGTCCATTTCCATTATGACGTATTTTATAAATACAATTCGCAATATATATAATACAGTTGGCCTTATGTATGTATGCCATATTCCTTTTTTCTTTTGTTTTACTTTACTCTGCCCTTTTGAATTTTCTGCAAGTATAAATTTTCGCAATTGGGATAACACCATGATGTTAGTAAGAATAAAATGAATAAGCTAAAAGCTCAGGTGAGCAACATGTGTGCGCACCACTGAATCAAATTCTGTTGTCAGCTAAACTTTCGGCTCTGCAGTCAGTTCATCTTTCAACTGCGTGTGTGCGCGCGGTCTTAGGGCGGCGTCGATGATTAAAATATTTGTAGTTGTTCAGGGTCAAAGCATTTTCAAAAATTTAACGCTGATCCCTTGAACATTTCTTCAGTGAATATGCTTACTTTAGCTTCAAACGAGCCATCAAGTATATTTGTTCAAGAGATTACAATCAAGAGTTTAGTTGAACTTTTATTTGAAGTCGAAGGCAGCCACAGTTCTTGCCAGCTTAAACTTTGATGGACAAAGAAGTTAAGAGAAAGCGTCTTACATGCTCAGTGACCAGTGAAAAACAGAGATCTAAGATAAACGGATGCTTAAGGACGTGCCATTGTGTGCTTTCCAATCATTGACCCTTGTGCTCTGTTAAGCCAAATAAATCTTGCTGTTCTATTGCGTCTTACCAGAAATATCTCTCCGATCTATCTACAGCTTGGCTATGATATATGCTCATAAATGATATAAAATGTATTACCATCTTTTCTATGCTCAACCCTTCTTTGTTAGATGTAGGAAATAATGTTTTTTAATCGTCTCCTGCAATGTTGACAGAATTTTGTTAAACTTTAAAAAAGTAAATCAAAAAGATGGCTGCTTAGCCAGAGGCGTAGCAGTTCATCTTTCAGCTGCATGCTTGCGCGCGGTCTTAGGGCGGCGTCGATAATTAAAATATTTGTAGTTGTTAAAGTTCAGAGCATTTTCAAAAATTTCTTCAGTGAATTGGCTTACTTAGCTTCAAACGAGCCATCAAGTATATTTTTGTTCAAGAGATTATAATCAAGAGTTTAGTTGAACTTTTATTTTAAGTCGAAGACAGCCACAGTTCTTGCCAGCTTAAACTTTGATCACGAAGAAGTTAAGAGAAAGCGTCTTACATGCTCAGTGACCAGTGAAAAATAGAGATCTAAGATAAACGGATGCTTAAAGACGTGCCATTGTGTGCTTTCCAATCACAAACTCTTATCAAGTGATATTGACTCTTGTGCTCTGTTAAGCCAAATAAGTCTTGCTCTTCTTTTGCGTCTTACCAGAAATTTCTCTCCGGTCAATCTACAGCTTGGCTATGATATATGCTCATATATGATATAATATAATAGTGCTCAACCCTTGCTTTGTTAGATGCAAGAAATAATGTTTTTTAATCGTCTCCTGCAATGTTGCACAGAATTTTGGCACAATTTTAAATAAGTAATAAGTAAGGCATAGCTTGCTAACCAAATGCTCTGGTGCACAAACCCTGGCGCTCTAACTAAACTGTTCATATTTTTATAAAAAGCAATTAAAACGGACACCATAAAAATTAAATATGGATTGAATGAGGCAAATTTGTTTGAGACTACTCCAGTGCATTCCAGCAACGTAAAGTCTAATCTCAAATTATTTACATACATACTATCCATGCAAGCCGAATTTCAGTTCAATTGGATGAAAAATTGATTATTCCATCCAGAATTTCCAGACCATTTTCATTGTGACCGGATGTGTTGATATCGGGAAAATACGTGCCCAATTATTTCGCGGTCATTGCTTACAAGCCGAATTTGAAGTCAATTGAATGAAAAATACATTTTCATCGCAAACATTGTGCCGGCCGAATTTTCCCTTTATTGTGGGTCCGAATTTTCCAGAACACAAGTTGAAACTTGTTGGGAATTCCGCTGTATTCTTACAAATGACTCGTGCTGCAGCCTATTTTACCGTTCTAAATGTGGACAAATTTTATGCTAGTTCAATTTTAGGTTTGCTGGTGAGGGTGCGAGGGCCGAGCACCGTCTAGCTCTCAGCCGCTGCTCTTAGCTAACTACAGGGTTGCTAATCAAGTCATTTCAAATTTTAAGCACTGAATCCGTTGTATAAACTCGTTCCTATGTACTGCCTTGTAACTGGTGATCCATTAATAAGATTTTTTTTTAAATTGCAAATAAAAGACAAAAATTGAATTGGATGGAGGAATCTTTATTATGGGCTGAAAGAACTATGTCAGACATTTACATTTTAAAGATAGTTTCATTCAAATGTTGAACGGGACTACGGAGTAAATGATCCATTTGGATGTTTCAATTTTGAAACACTCTTTCCAGCATTGCTATAGACACTCATAGGTACATTTATGGCTAAATGGATATGTCAACAAACACAATAATTGGACCCGAATTGGTTTACTATTTGTCTTATGCTAGCTGGGCTCCGAACAGTTGATTGAAAGCATTTTGAAAGCGAAGTTTATATTCTGAATTATCAGCTGACATAGTAATAATGAACTAAACGAACTACAATTCTATTGAGCAGGCTAAAGTTGCCTTAAGCTCAAATTGTTCAACTAACTACAGAAAATCTAGAATAAAGTGTCTTACACGTAACTCACACAGTTCAGTCTGTTACTTAATCAAATTAGTTTGAAATAAATTTAAAGAAGATTTTCACCAAGCAATTTGATTTACCGACAAATTAAAATGGGTTAACTTTACCGCAAAATTTACCTCTTATATTTACTTTGAAAATTATCAATTAGAAATGAGAATGACTTTCAATTTTTTTGTTCACCCAAGCTTACCAGCAGATGTTTCCTTCAATATTATTTTCCTCTGAAATTCTCTCAACATGACAGTACAACTTAATTTTTTTTGTAGCCAACCAAACTAGACGCTTTCGCCTTTTTATATTCACTCATTGTTTGCCATTTAGTTTGTGCCAAAAATAATATAAAATAGAGCCAAGCAACACGTCAGCGTTAGCATATTTGGGCCAACTTTGAACTGGCATTTGGGTGCTCGAATACCTGGTAGCTGCCATTGTTGCGCTACCATTTCCAATTTTGTTCTTGTGTTTTTTTTTTTGGGCGTTGCCGTGGCTGAGTTTTAATTAGCCTTGAGTGCGTGATACAAATTGTTATATAAACGCACACAAACATACGCTCACACACGCCCAACAAAATGTTTTAAGAGGCTAAAACATTGTCGCCACTTAATGTAGGTGGCCAGCATAAAAAAACTAAACAAGTCACGAGCAAAATAGTTGCCCAAGGTGCACGACTGAAAAAGCTGCAAAAAAAGAAGTGAAAAGCGTTGAAATGGCAGCGGAAATGAAATTAAGGGAAAGTGGGTTGAGCCGCCTGAAATAATAATGGAAGTATGCTGGCCTTGTTGGCCCTTATGCAGTTTTGAAGTCGCCATGGCAAATGTTAAGGTTACCAAAAAAGTAAAAAAAACAATGGCCGTTTTAATTTGCGTGTTTACTACCAAATTGCATGCCGCCAACATTAAAGAACATGCCTTCCTACCTACATACAAGAGCAGGAATTTTTCATAGCATGTAAATTCAAGCAAACAACATTTAAAACAACATTCATGAAATGGCAAAAGGAAACGGACGGGCAATCAGTGCAGCCAGCTGCCCAGACCTTGCCGATATCTCGCCACTTTATAAGTGTGTATATATGTTTGAATGAATGTATATGCCCCGTTCTGACGCATCGTAAAAAGTAAATTTTTACACAGAGAACTTTCAGTTTAATGGCACGAAAAATGTTTACAGACAGAGTGAAAGGGGGGAGGAAGCAACTTCTTCACAAGGCACAAGTTAAGAAACCTGAAAACTTTACCCACATTTGTACTTCACTTGATTGAAGGGGAGCATGAAAACTGCTTTTGGCTGGTCTTGAAGAAAAATACGATTTACTTTTTTTGTTATTATTATGATTAATGTTCAAAATCAATCAAATTGTGTCTTAACGAGGTTTGATTGCCTTTTGTTAATCTCTTTGCAGTTGATGGATGCATGTTAAAAAGAACTTTTGCAAAATAGTGAAGATAAAATTAAAAATTGCGAATGGGTCTAATGAACTTTATATACTCTTGGCTCTGCAATTCTGCAAATATTTATAATATTTTTGATTATTTCGGTTAATTATAATTCCATAATCAACACAAATACAACAGAGATTTGATCACTGTTTCGAGGATCTCCACAATTCTCTCATCAGCAGCATTCATTGCTTTCACGCAAATTTCGTTTAAGTCTGAACTAGACGCCGAATAAACACTTAAGGATTCCAATTGTGTCAAATTCCAGCCGAAAATTATGCAATGTATTTTGAAGGTGTTTACCCATTATTGTTATTAATTCTTATGTTGTTACTTGTATTATTGTTGTATTCAGCCGACCATTTAGCAAAACCAAGAGTTCTTGTTTGTATACAAAGGGTACACTCAAAATACGTAAGCGATCAATACGGGATCAAATCAATCCCGATTGGTAATAAAAACAACATAATCTCGGATATTCTTGACGCTATCCGAATAAGGATTGAGTTAATCCGACTTTTTTTAATCCTGAAAAGGATTACAGGATCATTTTAAGCATATTCGAAATTGTTTTTGAGCTCGTTATGTTATATTGATTTGATCCCAGGAAAAATAACTCTATTCTTCCTTGTTCTACGGTGGAGCCGTATTCCATAGGACATCCTTATTCACTTCAAGACCCACACCAGTTTTGGTTTATTTAAAACTTGTGAAAAACAACGACATATCAACAATTTATTCGGCTCAACTGGGACTCGAACCCACGACCGTACGCACTCTCTGAACACGAATGGAATGGCATCTCATCGCTTACGACCATCGCCATCGTTGTTGCCCCATGTCAAAAATGCTACTTAAAGTTTGTCGCTCTCGCTCTCTTATTTATGAATATGTGATCTCGAAGGGGATTGAAATAAGCACATTTGGAGTGATACAAGTTGGAAGGGCTTGGGCCAATCCCTGAAAGCTTGAATTGTGTAGAATATTTTCAAGCTCATGCCAGGACTTTCTCCAAGATTAAAAATGATTTAATATTATATATCCTGACGTTTTTTTTTTCTGTGTATGCTAGGAAAACCATACGCATTAAATCTACTTGGCTTTGAGCAGTCGGTTTCAAATCGCTTAACTTTCGTCATCTAATCTAGTAGCCGGGCATAATTGTGCTCCTTCCACAGCAAATATTTTTTATCGCAGAAGATAAGAATGCGATTCCTCCAGTAAGTATCGCTTAACACTGGCAATATCGCATAGCAATCGCATTCTCATCTCCCTTCGGGAAGAAGTATGCCACTCTGCGACACTTCTGGTAGTTAATAAAGCGTTTCTTCCTGGAGATAAGAAAGCGTTTTTTCCTGGAAATAGGAAAGCGTATCTTTCTGGAGATAAGAAAACGTTACATTCTGGGGATCGGAAATAGTGTCTTCTAAGGGATAAAAAAGCGATTCTTCCTGGAGATAAGAAAAAGTATATTCTGGAGATAGTAAATCGTTTCTTCTTGAAGATATGAATGAATTAATGAGTCTCTTATATGGAAAGGATACGAAAAACAACAAATTAAACAAACTTATATTTAATTTTATTAAACATTTTTACTTACTTTGCGGGGGGGGGACTCGAACTCGGGGCCCTTGAACTGAAACACGTTTGGAACGACGCCTTAGACGGCTACGCCACGCCGCGCGTGTAAAGCAACGCATCTAATGTGTTACTTGTATTGAATAAGATGTACTTGTATTGAAACAAGAAAGAAAGTCGGTCAAGCCCGACTATAACATACTCTGTACCCTTACACTCGCATTTGCTCAGGAGTCAAACGGCCAGTTAACACCCCGCGCACAACGCGTTGCGCTCTCTAAAATTCTCTCTCTCTCTCTCTTTCTCTCTCGCACTAAGATTGCCTGTGTTGAACGGTTAGGGTATGTTGCTGTGGTTGTTGGTGGGGGGGTGGGTTGTGTTAACTGGACGTTTTTTGCCCATAACTTGAGTATCGTTCATCCGATCTTTATCATTCCTTCAGCAAATCGATAAATAATTTTGTTTACAAGGTATCTCTACGAACGATCTATCTCCAAAACTGTAGGAGATATGAAGTTTTTTCCAAATTGCGGGGGCGGGAGGGGGCGTGGCAAAAATTGAAAATAAACTTGATCTGCCTGCAAGTAAAAGAAATATATGTCCCATACATGTCAAACCTCTATCTCTTACCATCTCTGAGATCTCTTCGTTCATACGGACGGACAGACGGGCAGACGGACGGACGGACAGACGGACATGGCTATATCGACTCGGCTGTTGATGCTGATCAAGAATATATATACTTTATAGGGTCGGAAACGATTCCTTCTCCCTGTTACATACTTTTGCACAAACTTAATATACTCTATGTACCTTCGGTACAGAGTATAAAAATACAACAATTTATGCTTGCTTGTAATTCTCGAACGAATTCCTCAGCCCATATAAATTGGGAAATTGAAATTTGCGACGAGAATCGTATTCATGTCTTCAAGGCGATTTTTTTAGCAATATATCGGCAATTTTTCGATTGGATGAAAAAAAGGCGATACCACATATCGCTTATATATCCCTTTTATGTAAAGAATGCGATACCTTATGTATTTTGTTTGGGTAAATCGCCAAACTATCAGGAAACTCTACCCTCAAACTATAGTCAAACTCTCTTTTTGACGAGAGAGATAAGTTACCCAAAAAAATGTTTGCAGGGTCCTTAGAGATTTCTGGGAGACAGCCGATGTACAGCCTTTATAGAAAATAAGTCCAAGAGTCTAGTTTTACATCGTCAGCTGTAAAACTGCAAGATTCTGGGGTTGGAGTGGCTTTCTTCTATGCGTTACAAACATAAAGATAAGTTCATAATATCCTTGATAAGAGTATGCAAAGGAAAATGTTGTTTAATCGCCTTCTGCTTTTGTCCCTTAAATCTTGGATTATAGCTCCAAAGATTTTGTAAGACTTTCTGTTGTAGAATATCGATCGGTGCTCCTCTCCAAAAATCACATACAGTTCACCGACATTGAACATTTATTCCATCCTTCTGTTTTGGTTCGTTTAAATCTTTCTGAAAAAAACAAGAATAAGAAACATTTTTACACCCTTGCAAAGGGTATTATAATTTTGCCCAGAAGTTTGCAACGCATAGAAATATTCATTTCCGACCCCATAAACTATATATATTATTGATCAGGGCGACTAGCTGAGTCGATTGAGCTTAGTCCGTCCGTCTGTCTGTCTGTCTGTCCGTCTGTCTGTCTGTCTGTCTGTCTGTCTGTCCGTCTGTTTCTACGCAAACTAGTCTCTCAGTTTTAAAGCTATCGAGCTGAAATTTTGCACAGAGTCTTCTTTTTACTGCACGCTGCTATGTCGGAACTGACCGGATCGGATGACTATATCTTATAGCTGCCATAGGAACCATCGGTCAAAAAATGGGTCTTAGTGAGAAAAACTTTTTGGTTCTTAATGTTAGCGTTCCCAAACACGGTCATTATTAATATTATATGCTTTCAAACAGATTTGCAAACTTTGGTCAAAATCGGATGACCATATCTTATAGCTGCCATAGGACCGATCGGTCGGAAAATGGGTCTTAGTGAAAAAAACTTTTTTGTTTTCAAGTAAATCGTTCTTAAGGTCGGTGATTATTAATATTAAACGCTTTCAAACTTATTTGATAAATTTGGTCGAAATCAGATGACTATATCTTCAGGCTGCCATAGGACTTATCGGTCGGAAAATGAGTCTTAGTGAGAAAAACTTTTTTGTTTTCAATTTTATCGTTCTTAAACTTGGCGATTGTTAATTTGATATGTTTTAAAAAAGATTCGCGAAATTTGGTCGAAATTTCAAAAAAAGCTTTTGCAAGGGTATAAAAACTTCGGCACAGACGAAGTTAGCTTGGCCTTCTCGTTATTGTGAGATTTCGTCTGGGCATCGAGGACCTTTTGCACTGAAATGGAGTCTAAGACCCTACTTATATATTTTTAATGGAGGTTGTGATAACTATAGCCAAACTAACATGTTGGAAAAGTTTTGCACAAATCGGAACACTCCTACCCTCGCCGCCACATTGCGTATGCGTAATTTTATTTATAAATTTAAAGTTTTTTATTAGACACTGGAAAATAATGATTTAGACCTTATTTCGCAATTATAGAAGCCTTTTTTGTTTTTATTCAATTTGTGATCTGGTTTCAATACAATTGGTATGTTCTCCATGATTTAGTATATGTTCAGAGGACTCCTACTTCTGGTGACAATATCTGCATAGTTGGGTGTTTGTTATTCCCAACTTGTACAGGTGGCTCCGCAGTCTGCAGTGGCCCGTGGAGAGCCCAGTGTGAGCAAGTTTCTATCTTTTTTTGAGTTTAGGTCACTTATTTATTGTACATAAAATTTTGTTATTCTCGCCAAATATTTATGGGCCTTATAGGCATATTAGGGCTTACCCAGTTTATAAGAAATTCTAGTAGTCAATTGAAGAACAAAGGTAAATTTGGCCGTAGTTTTAAGAAAGTTATTTCCTCCTTTTCTTTTTAAGAAAACAAGAAAGAAAGTCGGTCAAGCCCGACTATAACATACTCTGTACCCTTACACTCGCATTTGCTCAGGAGTCAAACGGCCAGTTAACACCCCGCGCACAACGCGGTGCGCTCTCTAAGTTTCTCTCTCTCTCTCTCTCTTTCTCTCTCGCACTAAGATTGCCTGTATTGAACGGTTAGGGTATGTTGCTGTGGTTGTTGGTGGGGGGGTGGATGGTGTTAACTGGCCGTTTTTTGCCCATAACTTGAGTATTGTTCATCCGTGATCATCTTGATCATTCCTTCAGCAAATCGATAAATAATTTTGTTTACAAGGTATCTCTAGAAGAAAGGAACGATCTATCTCCAAAACTGTAGGAGATATGAAGTTTTTTCCAAATTACGGGGGCGGGAGGGGGCGTGGCAAAAATTGAAAATAAACTTGATCTGCCTGCAAGTATAAGAAATATATGTCCCATACATGTCAAACCTCTATCTCTTACCATCTCTGAGATCTCTTCGTTCATACGGACAGACAGACGGACAGACGGACAGACGGACGGACGGACAGACGGACATGGCTATACCGAATTGGCTGTTGATGCTGATCAAGAATATATATACTTTATAGGGTCGGAAACGATTCCTTCTCCCTGTTACATACTTTTGCACAAACTTAATATACTCTATGTACCTTCGGTACAGAGTATAAAAACATTTTCTAGAACTTGTTTTATGATGGCATCTTTATGAAACTCAAGAAAACTTTTTGTGTTTATTAGAAAATTTTTCTAATTAACAAGGCAATTTTAAAAATAGTTATTATATTTCAAAAGCGGAAATTGTTCCGCAGAGTAGTAAAAAATTAATTAAATTCTACTCCCCTTGCTTTCGAAATAGAAGCTTGTGCTGTTCTCGACCTCGAACTTCAAGGTGGTTCGTGGAGTTACTTAGGCTTCTAGTATACCGGCCGTTAAGTGAGTAAGCCGTAAAACGGGGCGGCTGTTAAACGAGGTATAGGTGTATGTGGTAATGGTTTAGTTGCCAGTTGCCATATTTATATTTTTCAGCTTACTTATATATACTCTGAAAATGCACTGTGTAAAATTAATGCTTGCTGAGAACATGATTCTCGATGGCTCGATACTAAAGATTCGTACATAATCAATTTAACTTACATGTTTCTTATATTTACAACACAATTGATACCTTTCTTTCTCACTCTCGTAAGATCTTTAATAGCAGCTAAACTATACGTATTTTGTTTCAAAATGTTTGGGTGTATACGCCAATGAGAACTTTGCAATGACAAAAACCATTAAAAATATTCATACTAAATGCATTTAATTTTATTCCCCCTTCCCCTTCCCTACAGCGCTGCTTAGTTCTAATAAATTGTTAAACATTTGTGTCTAGCAAATACTCATAAAACTTAAGTACAGTTATGCATAATATTCTTCATGTTATTCTCGTGTTCCTTGCAGTAAATCCGTCTCTAGAGCTAAGTTTAGATAATGATCAACAGACGAAAATGTAGAAAATGAGAACCTAATTTTGCTTATGTTTGTGTGTGTGTGTAAATTCAACTGTATAAAATACATAGCAAGTATTCAAAGGCGGCTTTAGGTCATTTCCATAAGCTTAAGTATCCAAAATTTAATACTCTATATGTATATGTATGTAAAAACCATCAATGTGTATATGTATATGTGTGTTTAGGTGCTTTTTATACCCCTCCTTAAGGAAATTAGTTAGACAAATGGAAAATATGCAAAGAAAATTTTATAAATAACCAATTGCTTTTTTTTCTCATATGCCCGTGAAAAAAGTAAGCTCCAAGGCAAAAAGGAACACACACAGACAATACACCCAACAAAACAAAAAAACGAAAACAAAAGTAAATTGTATGCAATTTGATTGTGGACAGAGCATATTTTTTTGAATGTTTATTAAGCCAGAGAGTCGATAAATATTTATAAACGAAACTAACAAAAACTAAAACATATTTTAATAGACATCAAAAAATCAAATTTTTGAAACATATTTTTTTATACAACCAAACAACAACAAGAACAAGAACAGGAACAACCAGAAAGAACACTGCGAACATGCACCAAAATATCTTTTGGATATCTCCCCTAGCCTAAGTTGAAGTTAAGCACAGAAGTTGAGTTCCGTTTATGAAATTGAAACAAAAACCAATTTATTTTTGATGGTTTCACAATTTTTTGGTAGGTCATTCGGTTAAAGCTTAAGCAAGTAATCCAAAGTACAATCATTTTTGTCAAAACAGACAACACACACACAGTAAAAGGATACGGAACACGCCTGAGGCAGCAGATTGAGCAGAAAGTGCGGCATATTTACAGGGATAGGGAAAACAAGGAAAAACAAAATATTAAACGAAAAAGAACAACTTTTGCTAACGATTTTTAAATTCATTTTACACACGCTTTATATGTATGAACAAAAACAACAACAAAAATGTTGGGTAAAAAAAGTGAGATTTAACCAAATGCAAGTGAGAAATAAATAATTTTCCAAGTGAGTTAAAAACTAAAAGGAAATTAGAGAAAAGAGTTGAAAAGAAAAGGTTTATAAGAAAACGTTGAGAAACTTGCAAGTAAAACCTAGGATACAGTTGGCCGCAAGCAAGCAATTAGAGCTTAACATTTAGCTTCCATGTAACAAGAATAGAAAACTCAAGATAAAGCTTAAATTCGTTAAAATACTGAGGTTAGATCTGAAAACCCAACTAAGATAAAGCAAGAATAGTGAGGTTATATCTGAAAAATAAAGGAAGCTGCAAGAAAAGTGAGGTAAAATGCGATGAAATTTTAATTCAAACTCAAGCTGATCAGTGAGGAAACTGAGGTAAAAAACTGAACAGAAAATAGTGAAACAACAGCAGAGTTGAGAAAAGTACAAAAAGTGAAATTGAAGTAAGATTGAAAAGGGAAACGAAGTATTAAAAGTGAGGTTAGAAACGAAAATCATTCTAAAAAGGCAAAAGTTATGGTTAAAAGTCAAGAAAACAAACTCAGACCGAAATGAGGTTAAAAACGATCACGAAATACAAGTAAGCACAGTGAAAAAGTTTGATTTGAAACGATCTAGAAAAAATTGAGTTTAGAACTGAATGAAAATATTATTCACAGAGCTTAAAAATTGAAAGGGTTTAGGCCAACAGCTATCAACAACCAAAACGCATACATTAAAGGGGCAAGCTAGAAACGGTCAACAGAGAATTGAAACAGAAACGATCCCAGTAGAAAAACGGACATTAAAACGTTTAACAAGCTTAATAAACAACTATCTCACGATCAGGTTAGATAAGTGAACAAAAATTTTCAGCTTAAAGCCGCCATTCAACCCAACACCCGAATGTGTGTGTTTTAGTTTGTAACTAGCGTACCAAAACAAAACCGACCACTCCTTTCACTATCCTTCATCATGTATGCAGCTGCTGGCGGCGCCTCGCTGGCCTCGCGCCAAGCCCGTCAACGCCAGCGCCAGCAAAAGAAGACCCAACAACTACAAGCGAAACTACATCCACCGAAAGCGGCAGTTGATCCGGCTCTTGCCTTGGGGGCCTCGACCCCCACCCGGGGTCCATCACGCCAGTTCCATCAGCTGCCCACCAACTACCTGAGGGCCCCACAGTGCCAGGGCCGCAAGCTTAGCGCCACCTACACAGCGCAATCGAAGCTTCTACTGCCAATCGATGAGGGTGATACCCAATCGGTGCTGCAGATGCGCATGCACTCGCATTCCCATGGTGCGCATGGTCACACTCATATGCTTGTACCGCCGCAGACGCCGTACCAGCAATTCGCCGCATCTCAAGGACGCGTCTCACCGAAACTTGTGCACCGGCACTCGGGCGGCAGCACTGCCGGCTTCTATCCGGCAGCGGCGGCGGCTGCCGCCCGCCTGCATAAGTCCGCCACTGCCACACTGCCGCTGGTCTCACAAATGGAAATGGAAGAGGCGGCGGCGTTGCCATCGGCTGTGGTCTGTGTTACCTCGCCCACGTCTCTGCCCCTGGCTGAAACCGATGTGGAGGTTGAGTCAGAGGCCGATCTGGCTGGCGCAGCAGCCATGTTTGTACCCCACCTTGATACCATCATTATAACGCCAGCCACGCCCATGGCCTCACCTGGCCACATTGCTAAACTGCGACAACCAGGCGTGGAAGATGCAAGCGCCGCCGTTGAGAGGCAACCGCTAACCGCCGAATACGAAGATGAGGACGCTGTTCATCCGCCGCCTGGTCAGCTGGAGCGTAAGTGCAGCGTCTATCGGATGCGTCGCAGCGATGCGTTCGAGCACGATGGTGTGACAGGTGGCCTGAAGCGGCAATTGAGGGAACTGCAGTTTAGTACTGGACCACAGCAAACCCAGTATGAACCGCTGCTCACTGATGAACCACAGTTGCTGTTCAAGGGTTTGGGAAATGGCAGGAAAATTCAAATCTGCGCCTACTGTGAGGAGGGCATTTGTGTCTGCGAGCATCTTGAGGTAAAATTGGACTTCAACTTGTGTGTATCTCTCTCTATCCCTCTTATCCCAGTTACCAGTTGGCTTTTTATCTCTATGTATGTGTATGTGTGTGTGCTTGCATGATTTATCAGTGTCTATTTATGAATTGTCATTGCAATTGCCTGGCCCCAAAAAGTAGGCAACACAATTGATAACCAAATTTCGATACTGCTATTAAAGTTCTATTTGAAATTACCTTTACAGAGGAGCGGGAGAGGGTGTTGCTGCAAACTTTTTATTTTGTGGCGGACCAGCAAAAGTTTTTGCCTAGCCAATCGAAGGGGGTTATTGGCTTAAAAATATTCAACAAAAACAAGAAAATTCTTCAAGAAGAATGCACTTTGAGTGTTGGAATGGGGAATATTTTATAAGTTTTTTTTAATTATAGATTTTAAACTTTTTATGTTTTTTAGAAGCGGTTTGGTTGCCACCTTGTAGTACAGTAGCCTGAGCACAAAATCAAATCTGAAATACTATTGTTCTCTGCTCCGTGTTGTCAATTTTGTCAATAACATACAAAAAACCACTTTCAAAATACTCAGAGCAATCGGAGGAAAGCAGGCACAGAGCTACTAGTTTGCAAATGGTAATGTAGAAAAATAGCGGAACTCGCAAAATTTTCATATAACCTTAAATTATAATGAAGATTTTATTGACGGCAATATTAGAGAATAATTATAGGTGGTGTAGTCCAAAGCTCCTACTCTGCTCTTTTCACATTCAGAGCAGGAGCAACAGAAAAAATAACACTGCTTTTCAAACACGGCTTTTTGGTATCAAATGCTCTCTAATACTCCAAGTATCAAGTTGATATTTTCGATACTAAAATGATATTTCGAGTATATCAAATTGATACTAACTTGTATCAGGTTGACACTATTATGTATCAATTTAATACTAGGTCTTATCAATTTGATATATTCAATTGTCACAAATTTTAGTATTATTTTGATATTTTCTATAGATTTTATCACTTTAATATTTTTGGTAAGGAGGATCATTGGACGGATAGCCCAACCACCTAGCAGCAGCCATAAGCAACAGAATTAATTACAACAAATTGGTAAAACAAACACCTTCAAACAAAAAACCATAGCCGAAATTCGGGATGCGAATTTACAATTCCTATGTCTTTATTCGCCGATTGAGTGAGTCTTAAGTACCAACTGGATGGTTGTTTGAAGTGTGAACAGCAAAAACAAGTCCGCTGATGAGAGAATTTGGTTATTTTCGAAACAGCGATCGTTGTACGGACATACCCAATTGCTATTCCAAAATGTTGTAATTAATATCTGTTGATTTGTGTTGGTTATAAAGATTTTTAATCAACCAAAGACCTTGAGCTAGCCAGTTGTAACATTGACTAAAATCAAAAACAGGTCACTAAACCCCATATACATTTAATATTTTTTCTTATTAGGTTTGTAGTTCAAATTCAGTACCTTACAAACTGTCATTAAAACTAAAACATAACATTTAAAAACCTTGGTACTTTATATTGAACTCTTACAATATGCATTTTATTAACACTAATGAAACGAAATCGTCAGTTGTGGACACTTCACTATGGATAACATTGTTCTCTCACTCTGTATGCTCCGTGTCTACGCGGACTCAAAAGTCAACTATTGAGTTTCAAATTCTCTTTAATACTCAAAGTATCATGTTGATATTGTCGAAAGTATTAAAATGATATTTCGAGGATATCAAATTGATACTAAATTTTAACAGTTTGACACTTTTATGAATTAATTTTTTAGTATCAATTTGATACTAGGTCTTATCAATTTGATATTTCAATTGTCAAACTTTTAGTATCATTTTGATACTAGCTTTTATCAAATTAATCATTTTTCTTATCAAGTTTTTAAAAAAAACTGCAGTATTTGAATTTATACACAAAGTATTTTATTTAACTTTGCTCTTATACTCGGCATGCTCCGTGTCCACGAGGATGTTGTTTAATCAGAAGTCACAGTAATGGTGTGCCTCCTTCTGGCACCCATACATGTTAATCTTTTCGCCTTCGCAGAGACCCTCAGTGAAAAATGCAAAACGCCTCTTTCCCAGCTGTCTTCGTTTCGAACCTTTCGCATTGCGCGTCATCTTGCAAAGCGCAGAAACAGCGACGTCTGGGAAACTGTCCTCCATAGAATTTACTTTTAACTAATGTGTTTTGCACCTAAATCAAAACACTAAATGTAACACGTCAAGCTACACCAGCTGAGATATTCGGCATGCTTTGTTTTACATAAGAGCATAATTTTTCGAATTTTCGAACTGAGATTTTTTAAGTTTCAAATTAATACTTTGTGACGTAGTCCCCCTAGTCATTTATGCCTGCTAATATAATTGGGTTTGACCCAACGGCCATTTGTTGCGGCAAACAACCCATCCCTAAGGGCGCGCGATCTTTTTGCCATAACGCGAATCGAGTGAGAGAGGGGCTAAAAAATCCCACACGAGAATTCGAGGCGGCAGGCGTCACCGCCAAAAAAATAAGTATTAAGTCGAGAGCAGAGATAAACATCGGACGTGCGCGGATGAACATAGAATAAAATAAAAAAAAGTAGAAAACCCGTTTAGACAGAGAAGAACAATAAAAGAGGAGAAATATAGTGAGACAAGGATTGTCGAAGTAAGTAAAGATAAGGAAGATAGGGCAAAAGGAGAACAGCGGTGCAGCGAGGCCTATTCCTTCCGGTGCCGTTCGCCGTAGCTTATAAATCTGGGCCGTGGATCCCTTCCCGACCAGAAGCGGACGCGGCAGAAACAGGAATAAGCTGGTGAGATCCCATATTATTTCTTCTATCAACATCTTTCGGTATCTTACGTTTCGCGATCCCTAACCCTCAGGTGTCTCAGACCTTCTTACAAATTTACTTGTAAAAGACCCTAAGCGCGACTGAGATATATACTCCAGCCTAGACGCTTCCTTACAACTTTTGTGTATCAAATTTATTTTCAAAGTATCAAACTATTACCCAAAATATCAATCGATACTCTCACAAAAAAAATGACACTTGTTTCAGTTTCAATTTGAGTCAACGCGTATCAAATTGATATTGAAACAAGTTTTTTTGTTTTTATTTATATGCCAGGTGCAATTTGAAATAATTTTAAATAAGGTAAAAATGAACTATATTCCCCTTAGTCATACCCCCTTATTACCATCTCTAATCAGAGCAAGTAGCTGTTGCCAAAGTCAACAAGCTTCAATTGACCAAACTGAAGCTAGACTACCGCCATGCAAATGGTCTTCTCTATGCAACTTTCTCTCAATCTCTCAACTAACCCCATTTCGAGACTTTGGCTGTGCCATAACCAAGGCGACAACAACAGCTCACAACCTGCACATCGGAAGTGCATAATGTGCCTTTGTATCGGCCTGATAATGCGACGCCTGCAAAAAAAAGCTTGGCAAGCCTAGAACAGGCACGTGCTCATCCGTTGTCCCTGGCCTCCTCCGGCCCCATCCTTACCCCACCTTACCGGCTGGCGCCGAATGCTGCCAAATGTTGTGTAAAAGGCAGCAGGCGGCGGCGGTGGCGGTGGCGGCATCCTACTTATGTGTGTCATCAAAATGTGGAAGGTAAAGTTTAAAGTTTTCTCCACTTTAAGGTCGGCTCACGACTCACTTAACGAGCGGCGTGGTTGCAAAACGGCAAATTAAAAAACTTAGCGCTTTTGCAATTATTTGGCTTGCATAAGCAGCGAAGCAAACTAAATAAAAAACTGGGTAAAAATTAAACAAAACGCACACAAAAGAAAATCCCAGCTAGCTAAAGCGGAAGCACAAAACAAAAACCCAAGTCGACGAAGAATGTTGCAACAAATACAACAACTAAAAACTATGGAAGAAAGCAAACAGCAAAAGCGAATGGCGGCTGAAATTTATTATATTCCCAGGCACCCACGCCACCCCCCGCTCACTTGAGTCCCTAAGAGAGACATAGATATACGTAGTTTTTGAGCGTTTCGCACAAAAACAACAGCTAGTAAATTAGCTGGAAAATAGTGGAAAAAGTATGCGGCAAAATGGCGGACGCCAGAAATGTGCAAAAAATCATCATCATCATCATCACCTCCCACACTCCCCGAGAACGTCATGAAATGAAAATGGCAAAAACCTGGTAATAAAGGTAGCACAAGCAACGAGTGTAAAATTTTTATGAATAAGCAAAATGGCGACATTGAGATAAGCAGCTGCATTAGCATTAATTGCCAAAAAGGGAGGAGAACAAAAATTCAGTTTTGGCTTGCCATTTGTAATAGTTCAAATTATGAATTTCTGGCATACTTTTGGGGTATTTAAGGTGTTTTTAAATGTTGGGCTACTTCCACTATAGTTAACATAATTGTACATTAAGTTGCAATTTAGTTTGCTAGTCAGCTTTTGGTTGAAATTGGGAGAATTTAATATTAAAATTTAAGTAATATTTTTAACGTGGATTAAATATTGTCGCTTAGCAAGTTAAATATGAAAAATTATAGGTTATATTTTACTCAATGCTGCATGGTTAAGGCATAGCTTAAAATCTTTGTTATTCGCATGCATGTTGTGCGGTACTCACACAAAGAATAATCCCCTCCGACATTACTTCCGTGCTTACACGTTGCGTGGTAAATGTTGCACGAGAAAGTGTGCAAGTCACCGTGTTAAGGACGTTTAACAAATTGGTTTGCTTATTGCTTTTACAAAACATTTAAAACAGCTGATTGTGAGCAGATTGAAATCAAAAACACCAGCGATCGCTTGTTTAAACACAATGACTCCAGTCACTGTTTTAAGAACTTGTATAAATTTCTATGCATTATTTATGTCAAGTTCTTTGCATATTTAGGTGCATAGTAGGAAGAGGCTGCCTTTCAATTTTAACTTTAGTATGCACAAAAATTAACAATAAGAAACAATTGTTTCCTTTTTCTCAATCAAAAAGACATCTTAATGAGAAATCCAGTATACATTGACCGAAAGGGTGGTGTTGTTTTTCAAGCTTAATTTTAATTTGTTTTTCATGAACAAGCTCATTTGATAAATGTGCGGACACTCAGCCGTCTAGAGTGAGTAAGTTCAGGGTAATTGGTCAAGTGGCTTTTGGCTGGTACAAAGGACATAACAAGTGTCTAGTGTTTCAAAATAATAGTAATAGTAAAGTAATCAAAATACTGAATAAACAAGTAAGCAAGTTGGTCAAGCCCGACTGTAATACACTCTGTAACAATTCAGACCGCCGCTCGCATTTGCGCCCGATTATAATATTGTAATACATCCAAGGAGTCAAGCGGTTAACTTGCAATATTTTTGTTATACGCTCATCTCTAAGTTTCTCTCTTTCTCTCTTTATCAATAACATTGCCTACCATCTCTGAGATCTGTGCGTTCATACAGACGGACAGACAGACAGGCAGACGGACGGACATGGCTATATCGACTCGGCTGTTGATGCTGATCAGGAATATATATACTTAATAGGGTCGGAAATGATTCCATCTTCCTGTTTCATACTTTAGCACAAACTTAATATACTCTGTGTACATTTGGTACAGACTATAAAAAGGTCTTCAGTAATCTGTTTGGGAACTAAACATAACACTAGGCAACAAAGGTTGGTGGTGATTCAAGAAGATTTTCCCGCTGTGCTGAACACGAATCTGTTTTCGGAAATTGTCTCTCAAGTCCAGATTTTTGTCAATTTAAGCTTAAAGTGGCTTAGTATGCCTATTTTGAACTCTTTTAGCGGCTTTAGCAGCTTTAAAATAAAATGTCCCAGGCAATTCTACGATTTTCTTAAGCGAAGATATACCATTTTTAATACATGCACATACGTGCTCAGTGTAAAAAGCCTACAAGGAAAAATAAAAAATCAATCAATTCTACTAAAGTTTGACAATTGAAATATCAAATAGATAATAGCTAGTATCAAAATGATACTAAGATATTAATACAAAAAAGTATCAACCTGATACAAGTACGAGTATCAATTTCATATCCTCGAAATATCATTTGAATATTTTCGAATATATCAACTTGATACTTGAAGGAAGAAGGATTGAAAGGATCATGGGAACGTTTTTCGTCGAAGACGATACGGGAGCAACCGTTACCATCAATGGAGAGCATTTCGGGCCATCACAACAGATTTCGTTGAGCCAATTCTGACTGCTGGACTGCATGGAAAGCTTTTATTTCCAACAGGACGCCGCGTTTTGTCAGCATTTGTCAAGAAGAGCAAAGCCAAACAGTGAGGGTGTATTGGTGGAATCTTTTTTATTGCATGTCGTACATTTTTGTACGCTGACATTATTTAATGCATGCAAAAACAAGTAAGAACGCTGTAGTCGAGTGCCCCGACATCAAAATATGCTGTACCCATAATTTCCAAATTTGAAACAAACTTGATCTGGGTACGGCATACACCAAGAACTTGTGGCATAGAATAAGAAACATACATACATACAACATTTTATAATCTTTGCTTGTGAAAATAAGTTGCCTTCAACTTATAATGTTCTCAAAATCCTTGACAACAAATGTTCCAAATGTTCCTGGAATGAGTTAAGTTGTTCTCAATCGGACAAAATTTGCTTTATGTGCACCAAAACCGACTTTCAGCACAGAGAGAGAGAGAGAGCGAGTTGGGTCTTTTTTTGATCTCTCTCTTGTTTTTTTTATCTCAACTTCTTGTCAGCTTAACCAATCATAAGTAGCCCTCTAGATGTGAATCTGCATAAGTGTGCAAGGGCTAAATGTGCTGGCGCGTCATTCCTTACGTTAAGTGTAGAAGGTACCGCATTCAATTACCAGTCCAGCCCAAACAAATTTTTCTTTGCTTTTCTGAAAAACTTAAATGAAACGAATCAGATGGAGTGGGTCGTTGAAATTTGTTGTACTGCGATATGTCTGATCCTACGGAATATAATTATGAAGTGGAAAGAAGCAACAGAGCATATCCAGGCGCCTCTGCCTCCCTCCTTCCCTTCCAATCCAAAGAGGGTACCCTATTTCCTCCCAAATGTGAGGAACCCGCTAACACCTTTGATCCTCAATCAATCAAAATGTCCTGAAAGCGGAACAATATCAACTCAAATAATGTTCTTAAAAACGTAACAATATCACCTCGACTGAAGTTTCCGCGATCTCAAAAAATGGTTCTTGAAGTGAAACCATTCTACTACAAATGAGAAAAACCGTTCATGCACTGTTTTTGGTTACGGTTGTGCTAATAAAAACAGAAAGAGTTTTCTCAAATATTTATGATGGAATCTAATCGTTGTGGTATGTACTATATGTACGTATCTTTGATTTGTAGAAATCAATTGTAGTATCCTTGTAGTTGAGGAAATTCGTGATTCATCTCACAAAAACAAATTTGTGATGAAAATTCAATTTTGCAAACCGCTACCAAATTTTGTTTAGATTTGTTAGGGTTGTGACTTTTTGCATCTTGTAGAGCCATCCATTCCGCTTCCGTTTAATTTTTTCTCAATCCGTATATTTGCGCATTTTTTGCAAAATTTCATTTTTAAGGACTCAACCTCATATGCGCTAAGAAAATCCCATACAAATATTCGTCTCTATTTTAGCTTAATAAAATCAATTCAATTAACACAAGATTTATGAGTATGAGCCAAAAAACATGTAGTTCCAATTATTTATTGTTTTATCACAAATTAAAAGTGTATATAATATAACAATTAGAGTCCATTTGTTGCCCATCTTTGGCTTTGCATTACAAATTGTAAAGCTTTAGCCCTAGATAATCGCCACTTCTAACCCATTGAACTAGGATAACCCTGAGTACTCTGACCATTCAACTGTTCTAGGCCGGCTGATTGCACTGAATCAAAATCGTTTACGCCCAACTGAACAGCATCTCTTGATTTGCCCCCCACATTGCTCGCAACGACAGTGTAATTTAATTTTCAATTACGGCGACTGCTGCCAAAAGTGCGACGATGGCGTTGGCAAACTGCAGCCTCAATAATTACTCAAACTGTCGCCTGTGGTCGGCGCCAGTTTTCACTTCACTTGTGCCCCCACAGGAGAAGTTGTCAGTTCGTTCCACTTTCCCTGCTTTTTTTGTTCCTCTCTTTTTTTTTCTTGTAATTGTTTGTCAGGCACGTCGTTCCGGGCTTGTTGTCGTAATTGTAAGTGACATATTGCTGTAACAGTTTCCCCATTCCCAGAACTCTCCAATGGTAATCTCACAATTAAGTGGCAATCAGCGCTCGCCGCTGTTCCGGGAGTCAAAGCCACTAAGCGACAGTTGTGAGCTTTTATTGCATATCTTGTGGCTGCTTCGTTGAGTTATGGTTGCATAATTCATTGACTCAGCGAAAAAGATAAACGCCTCTCGTTTATTATAAAACCGCATTTAAATTCATTTTCGATTTTGGCTCAACGCTGTTTTTTCCACTGTTCTGGGCAACATTTATCTTCGATGCAAACACAGCGCCCGGGGGGGTGATGACAGAGGGCAGCGATGGAGAGTATGTGAGTGAGTGTGTGTCTTTGCCTTGATTGTTGGCCGCTGTCATCGTCAATAAAAAGCATTTAAAAAGACACAAATTTTATATTGTGCACTCTGCTGAATTGAATGGGTTCTGACATATTTTATTGAGTGAACATTTTTATAAAAATACGCGGGCGCTAACCTATATGTGGTGAAGGAAGACAGACACATTTTAAAAAAGAAAAATAGAGGAAAGTTTACTTTGGCTCGACTGAAGTTTTTATACCCTTGCAGCTTGTATAGTTCATATAAATAAAGGTTTTAGATGATTTTCATTCCAAAATTTAATTTTAGCGTTAAACAATATAAGTTTAGTTATTTCCCAAACTCAGCAATAGAAGGCGCCACTACTTTGACTATTTAGTGTATCAAAAGTCGGTGTTTGTATGACTGTCTGTGTTCTTATAAGTGTATGTTAGCACGCTACTAGAGCTGCTGGTATTTTAGTCCAAGATGGTGTGCGGTCACACTTGGCTTGAAACGGATTCTAGTGACAGGAGGTGCAATTTGTAGATTCTGGGAGCAGAACAACTTTGGGTTGCTGTGACTAGCTGTTGGTGTAGTAGGACTTTTAGGGGGTTGTTTAGCCTCTGGTTGAAGTGCCTCTAGTTGAAAACTTTGAGCAGCCTCTTGTTGAGGACTTTGAGGTGAGGTCTAGTTAACGACTTTGAGGTGCCTCTAGTTGAGGACTTTGATTGTTATCGGTATGAGTGCCATAGCACCATTTTGACAGCAACCATTTGCATGCCAGTTTGTTATTTGGCAGCTATACCATATATTCCTCCGATTTTGATCAAATTCACAAAAATTGTAAGAAAACCGATAATGTTCGTTACTGAAAAGTAAAGACGCTGCCATTGAAAACAATATCGATTTTCTCACTAGAACTACTTTTTCGACCGTTCGTTCATATGACAGCTATATGCTGTAGTAATCCGATTTGGATCAAACTTGACATTATTGTCTGAAAGCATTTATTATTAATCAGTGGGAGCGTTAGCTCATGATAAAGAATTACACATCCTTATGAATTATTCATCCACAAATCCAGTGTTAATTAAATTGCCCCTTCTCATAAAACGGGCCCAACAAAATTGTGTTCAATTAACACTGGTTAACCATAGCAAACAGCCCAGACGACATGTCGCAACGCTGAATAAACATCGTGCCCACTCACACTCGTCCCCGTCCCTCCACTGTCAACGTCAACAATCAAATAACATGACTCTTAACAAGGACAGTTGCCATTTCTCACGGCTGGTGGAGCATATGCAAATTTTTGTGAGGTCTTTTAATTACCCGTAGACAAGGTATGCGCTCGTTCTGAGTATGGGTCTGGTGCCAAAAACCCACCCATTCACATTAATTACACAGAGACCCTGCAGTCAGTGTTATGCACTGACCCAAGCAACAGTCAATTTAGGTTTGGGGTCTGCTCGTTTGAGGTATTTATGGCTACTTTGCATACCTAACCTTTGACCTGCTATTGATTCGACAAGGAAACCTCAGTAGCCGGTATGTACTAGCCAGGCTGGCACAAATGTGAAAGGTGACTTTTGCTATTTTTCTCACATAAAACTTTAACATTTGCTAGTATAAGTATGTGGGCAGACTGCAGGCGGACTGTGAAAAGGTTAAAGGTTAAATTGAATAGGCAACGGTATTGCAATTCTTGGTCACAAAAAGTATTGAGAAGAGTGGACCATTAAATGAGACTGAGATCATTATAAAAATGGATTACAGAAAACTACGCAGGATCTTGCTGGCCAATTTACTTCCCCTCAAAGAAAGATAAGCTTATGCTTAACGTTTATCGTGGCTTCCGCTGTGTGCCATGTAAGCGACTTGTTGAAAAATATTTTTGAGAAAATTATAAGGGACGATAATATAAAATTGATCTGTACCTTAAAATAGAGCGTAAGTTTATCATTATAGGGCAACAGGGTAACTCAGGATCCACTGCCAAAGTTAATAATTTTATACACTAATGGCGCGCGCACACATGCAGCTGAAAGATGAAATGACGGCAGAGACGAAAGCTTTGCTGACAACAGAATTTGATTCAGCACACCAATAATTTTGAAGGTGCGCACAAATGTAGCTGACCTGAGCTTTTCTCTTATTCATTTTATTGCGGAAAATTTAAGAGTGCAGAGAAAATGAAAGCAAAGAAAAAAAAATACGGGCTCACGAGATTAGTGAGACATTGGACGAATTTCATTATTTATATGGTCAAATACGAAAGTATCCAATAAAATTTTAGGAATACGCCAGAATGTGTATGGATACTAGCGAGTACTATATATTTTAAATAAAATTGGAGATCGCATTCAGAAGCAAGTCCCTGAAGGAAATCAGTAACAGCAACAGAACGGTTTTTTGTGACATTTCGGTAAATCCCGGGATGCAAGTGGTTCACACAGTTTTTGATCCGCCAGTTCGGTTCTTTAAATGGTTTTTGGAGCTTACTGAACCACGGTTTCTCTTCGCTTCAGTGGTTCACTCTTAATATATAATGCTAAAATGACTTCCTAGAAATCATTTAAATAGCTATAAAATTCTTATAAAAATATCCCAAATATATGAAGTCGGATATTCGGTCTTAGACAAAAAGAATTTCACTTCTAAAATAGTGCAGTCTGCCACCAGGGCATGAACGGATGTAAGTACCGTGCCCCACACAATCGCTAAATGGAAAGTGGGATTGAGGTGAAGAAGCGCATAAGAGAATTGAGAATATCGTCCTGTTTTGATGCCAACTAGAAGAAGAAGATCGTTCCGTAGAGGAAATGGGATACTCACTCAATCTAAATCTGACGACAGGTGTATTAAAAAGTCAGTGGGCAATTGCATGATCACATGTTTTAAAATGGTTGACAAATCGTTCTTAAAGACTTCTTGAATTCGACATCGATAAGGATTAATTCAAACTTCATTTAACAGCATGTCGGATAAGTCGTATCTAAGGGAATCAATTTAAATTCCCAAAACTAGAGTTGTCGTTCTTTGAGGGTTAGCGCTTGAGCTGAGTCGAATCGAACCGTTCTGCTTAGTGGTTTTCGGTTCGGTTCAGCATTTTCAAAAGGACGCTGGTTCGGTTTATCAGCTAGAATAATGAAATGAAATCAAAAGACCATCATTTCATCAGCCTCAATCTGTATATTCTGTAGTCTGTGTTTTTAGTTGGAATGAGTATAAAATGTTGAAAGACTCTGAGGTTAGGGCCGATTTTACTTCTTCTACATAGTGCTATCTGTCAAATAAACTAACAGATAACAGAATAAATTTCAGGTTAATCCGACACATTGCAGCTATCTGGCAGAAGATAAAGAGCTAAAGTAAGAAAAAAAAACATTTATTTTCATAAATATTAAAGGGCATAGCCGGATTTGTGGGGGAACCGACCCAAAACGCTATTAATTTTTCAAGTATGCAGTTTTAAATTACACCAACCGAAAGTAATTTAGCGATTTTTTGTATACTCTTAGTACCAACCCAGAATTTTTAACAGCGATTTTTATCATTTCAATCACTAGCCTTCTTCGGGCCACCTATCCATTAATAATTTAAATTTTTTTTTGTCCAAGCTCACACTCAGAATATTTTTTTAGATTTTTAAAATACAAGCCGTTACCTACAAAATTGCGCGAAATTTTGTACTCCATTTACTAACAACTTCCAGTTGAAGTTCCGGATACCTTTTACCTTACCTAGGTATATTTTTTAACATTTACCTTGTACCTTACCTAGGTAAGAAAATTGGATACCTTTCCAATCACCGATGGCCTGCATCATGAGTCCCTCCAAGACTATCAACTTCTCCTTTGAAATGATCCCTTCCGGGTCGGTTCGGTCGATAATGGCCTCCTGAAGTTGTAGCTTCGACCTTAAGCTAGTCAGTAGATCTTCAAGTCCAATCCGCTTGTTCTCCAGAGCCTTTGACGAGTCTTCCGATCGCTGTCGCTTGAAGTTACTACGCTTTCCGCCATCCGGTCCCTACTTTTGGGGGGTGGTCTCCTGCGGTACTACCGTGCATGCTTTGCCGGCCTTCGATTTGGATGGATATTCCATCCCCTTCGTGCCGGTGCATTTACTTCGACCGTAGTTCCCTGCGCAGTGACTTCTCTCTCACTGTCAGTGACTTCGAGTTGCAGCCCTCAAGTGATGCTTTGATGCCAAGAGCGCTGTTTGCGCAACAATTCCCGAATGCGTGCAAAATATCGTCGATTAACAGTCAAGCCTATTGTCAGATAGCTCTAATCCTTCGTATAGACCCAAATTTTGGCACATAAATGTCGAATGTAAAATCGAGTTTGCAATCAAGAGATCTGATTTTGAACAAAAGGGAACCAAAAGGGAATTATAATGGATAAATCCAAAGTGGGTCAAATTTCAGACCGATACCTCACAGTTCTAAAAGATGAATCAAACTAAAAATCTTTATGCTTCTCAGCTGGAGCTAGGAATTGATTTTAGACACATAGTTTCAAGGTGAAATTTTCTAAGAATTCTTCGTAGATTCCGATTCTGGTGGACGCTTACCACGTTTATTTTGACCCGAACAAATCGACAAGCCCTTATGTATACATACCTTTTGTAGTGCTTGTTTTTAGATTCTTGGTCTCCTGCTGACAAATCTTCCATCGATAAAAGTTGTCGTTGTATTAGATGCTCACAATGATCCAATATTTTATGGATAGTAGACATTTTCGCCACTGCTAAAGACATTGTGAATGATCTTAAACCTTTTGATGACATCCAAATAAATTCCTGTTATCTGAGCAGTTGTTGAAAAGAAGAATCTCTAGGGGAAACGGCGCGCGGTTGACCGAGATGGCCATACCAAATTTTGTTATCCAAAAAAGTTCAGACCAATGACGCCGCCGGCCCTTAAGCTGCGTTGTTACCTGGAGAACCTCTTGCGGGTTGTCGTTTATAGCATATACGGAATTTTTGCTGTTTTACATAGCTGTTCTTTATTTAAGACAATCTTAAGGGCGAAATTCAATCAATTTCATCACTTGGACGTTATGAGTAGCCACAAAAGAAGTGTTTCACTTTTAAGTGATTTGAGAGGAAAAGACCTTCGTTTTTCAATTTGTGTGAATCAAACTGCTGAACGTTTGATTGACAAATTCATGCACATTTTTTGATATATCCTGAAATGGACATTTCCATTTCATTTCCATTTGCAGGCTTAATTAAAATGAACTTCTCATGCTAAGTGGGAGAGCAGAATTTAAATTAAGCCGTATAAAATTGGAAACTCGTCCTGATATGTCGAATACAGTTAAAAGAGAACCATTTCGAATTTTGTTTTATAACTTTTCAAGCACTTGACACAATTGGCCAGCCAGAAGTCAGTTCTTTTGCAAGCGAATTGCAGTCATAAAAAAGGCAATTCAGTGTTAATGAAATTTACAACAAAGTGTCATATATTATGGCCCCACTCTGTCGTTCTCTCTCCTCCCCTATCTCTCCGCTTCGGTCGTTCTTTGGCACAATCATGGTGCACAAATTAATTTTCATAGTATACTTTTGCGCGCTTATGTTGTCAGCATGCCATTGTTGTTGTTGTTGCTGTTGTTGACTCGCTGCCAAACTGCAACATGTGACATGTGTAAGGCTGCACAGAACGCACAGAAGTCCGTCAGTGTGTGTCTGTGTTTAATTGCAAAAATGTAGCAATCTTTTAGGCGTTGCAAACAGTCAGTCAAACCGAGTCAGCCAACGGAGCTTTTGTTATGTCAGCCTGCCACTTTGGGGGCATTTTTGTGTGTGTGTGTCTGTTCGAGGCATGTTATTGTCTATTAACGGCCCTGACTGCACTGCATGCATATGCATGTGTGTCTGGCTTTTCCATGAATCTGTATTTCATTAAAATTTCATCCGCATCGTTCAACGAGTGACTTTTTCCGCTTTGCGCTGTTGAATTATTGAAATTTTGGCTTCGCAGTTGCCAGTTTTGCTTAGCTTGCCTAACAAAAGGCTCGCCAACCTCGCGTCGGCTGCTGCATTTGCATATGAATTCCAACAGCTGCATCAGTTTGCTGTAACTTTTCTCCATGTTGTTTTTTTATTTCCCCCTTCTTTATTCCCATGCATATCCTTTGTACATGGTCCCGGTGGCTCGTTGGGCTGTGCCATTTGAATTATGGCATAGCAGTGCTGGGACATGGCTTATATGCCATAAATATTTGCCCTGTTTGCATTACTCACAAGATTTTTGCAAGTGATTTGCAACGGCCTGGAAACTTTGCACTCGACTTGTCTTTGAACTTTATATGGGCGGGGGTAATGGGTTGAAAATAGATTCGATTCGATGATGGAAATCCCTTGTGGCAAAAACTAAGCTACATAAAGTAGGGCAGTTTGGTTAACAGAAATTTAACGGTGTGAGTCAACTATAAATAAGTATTTGGGCAGTCAAATTGCAGCGGCTATCTATTAAATAATAGAGTATTTATATTTATTTACCAGCTAAATACCGTAGAATTTGGGTTGTTTCACAAAAGTCTAAATTGAATTTCGATTACGTTTTAACTAAGTCTGAGCCGGCTGGAAATAGCTTTCCACATTTGAACTGCTTCAAACAGGTATGGAACCGTTCTTAAGCCGTCAACAATATCTAGCTTCGCCAAATAATACCAGCCAACACATCAAATTTAAAATTCATGGCTTAAATAATTTCGGAGATATGACTTTGAATCACATTTGATCCGGCTCAACTGAGTTTGGAACCAGTATTGAAACATTAAAATGTTTAAGGCAAAATATTGAGCTCGAATGTGGTTCTCTGGTTCATATGAAGCAGTACAATCTGGTCCGGAACTTTCTTGATCCGTGAAAGTGTTGGCACATTTCAAATTTATAGCTGAAATTGCAAGCGTGCAACAACCGTTTTTCTCAATTGTAATACAGGGTTCTCACTTCAAGAACAATTTTTTGTGAATGCAAAAGCTTAATTTGAGATGATATTGTTCCGTTTCCAAAAACATTTTAAACTCAACTGGGAAAATGTTATAAGTTTACAAGTGGATCTTCACATTTTGTGGCTTCGCTTATATTATGTACAAGCGCTGGATTTGCTACCCATATTCCATGGCATCAGAGACATCGCTGTACTCCAAAACTTCAACGACCAACTACACCAGTCGGCACAATAATTTTGACAAAAAACTTTCATAAAAAAAACATAATATCTTTTAAACACAAAATCACATAATTTTAAAATTCTTATCGTGAACTGGTATAAAAGTAAGCTTTCAACAAATCATACGTAGTACGCAATCAGGTTAGAAAATATAAATCAAAATGTACAAATGAGGGTTGGCATAAGTATTTTGACAAGATTACAAAATTGATCTATTCTCAGCACAGGACCTAAAATGCTTAAATAATGAACAAGTTTTTTACACTGAAACCGAATCTGGCCTTACAAATTCCATATCTATAATGAATTAACTGACAACGGACATATAAATGCCCATTTTCCCTGGACCCTGTATACAAGACCGATCGTTCGCAGCTATATTCTATAGTCATCCGATTTGGATCAGAATTGTGCAGTCAGTAACAAGTTTGGAAGCAATTGCATTGAAAACAATAAAGTTTTTTCCTACTAAGACTTTTTTCAGAACTATCTTTTGTATGGCAGCTATACTATATAGTTGTCCGATTTTTATTAAATTTAGTGGAATTATGTGAAAGCATAGAAAACTTATAAATACGAGGTTTGGGGGCGTTTGCGTTGAAGACAAAAAAGTTTTTCTCACTAAAACAACTTTTCGAACGATGGTTCCTATGGCAGCTATATGCTATATTCATCCGATTCGTGCACAGTTTGGTTAAGAAAGCTTTAAAACTGACGGAGGAGATTGCATAGAAACAGACCGACAGACGGACGGACAGACGGACATGGCTATATCAACTCAGCTCGTCGCTGATCAAGAATATATATATTTTATGTGGTCGGAGATGCTTCCTTCTATGCGTAACACACATCTGGACAGTTTTAATATACCCTCTACATGGGTATAACAATGGTATATAAAAAAAAACATTAAATAAGAAGAAAAAGTGTGCTCCTACGGGGACTTGATCCCAGGCCTCAACACTTTCTAAGCGAATGTCTTGTCCACTCGACCAACTGCGTACATTCTTAACTATAGTTTTGACGCTACGTCTTGCTTAAGGCAAATAGTCGAGTGGGCTAAGGCGAAGTCCGTGTTTTCAGTATTTGAGAAGTCCCGAGTTCAAGTGAAATTTAGAACACAATTTTTATTTTTTAAAAAAGTATTTTCTTAAAATTAGGTCGAAAAATTACATTTTTTAGGGTGAGTTGTTTTTCGAGTGCAGACAGTCAGATAACTGGGATACAAAAAGTCTGCCAAACTGCCAGTGTGTGTAAGCGCACCCTTAGACTATTGTTCAAGCGTACACAATTATTATATTAAGCTCTTATTGACGGGAATTGAAATTAAATTGAGTTTACCATTCATAAGAAATTTATACTATTTTCACTGAGGAAAAAATGCTCTGAAATTTTAATATTTACACTTTGGGTTTAACATTTATACTATTGAATCAGCGGAATTCGTAAATACACTCAAAGAGTGTACACTTTAATTTAAATATGAAAAAAATACTTTTTTTTTGTTAAAAAAATTGTCTAACCATTTATTTTGGTTCTGAATACAGAGCAGGAATCTCATTGGATTTAAATGCTAAAGAGACCCACCCAAAAACAACGAATTATATTAAATTGTATTTGAAAATTTGTATTTACTCTAAGTGGATTCGAACTCAGGGCTTTTGGACTTAACACGATTGGAATAGCGTCTCAACACGTTGCGCCATTGCTCGCGCTAGTGGCAAAACGTCTAAGATACTACTTGTATTGAATTGAATCTACTAACTGCCTAAAAACATCAGACCACTTGTAGTTCTCAAGTTGTAATTCTCAAGGTGATCAATATAAAAGGGGCAACTAAAATTTTCAGCCATGCTCCCATTTTCGCTTTCGCAAAAATTTTGCGTTTTGTGTCCAAATTTGGCCCAAAAACCGGCTTGGAGATTGGAGCATGGCTGTTTGTGTTTAAATTTGTTTTAAGTCAAATCAAAGTGCATATTGCTTGATTTAATACAAATATGATTGTTATAGTTTGTTTCTTTTTCATTTAGAACAGAATCAAAAAACTTTTTAACCGAATTATTATTAATTTTTTTAATTATATGTTTTGAATGAAACATCATATGCCAATTTCAAATATATTCGAATATTTGATTGTGAAAACTGTAACTAAACTAATATTTAAAGAAATTCTCTATTAAAGCTGCCTTTACACTTATCATATATCTCTAAATAGTCGGTTGTAAAAATTCTCGAAAGAGAAACTCTTATCAAATTGAACCCGTCAAATTTCATAAAAAAAGCCTACATTTTCCAAATTCTTCGAGTTATTTGCTTTGCTATTACACTATCGTCAGAGAGTCTCTTTAGAGATGTATGACAAGTGTAAAGGCAGCGTAAGCATTACTCTTTCCACTACACAGAGCAATTACTATTGATAACGCAGCTTAACAGAAAGTTTAAAGTTCCATAAGATCTCAGCTTAGAAACGCCATTTTAAGCCGGGATAAATGAATTATGATGGCATAAAAGGGGCTCGATTGACTGATGTATTGGGGACTCAAAGTCAGTTGGTCCTTGGGTAAATAACTCACAGCCCTTGGTAAATAACTAATAATTGTGATTAACTTAATTTTCATTAAGAAACAGCTCAGGCGAACTATAGATTCCTCGCCAGCACCTTGTTATAAACAGATGGCAAAGATTTGAACTATGAATCATGAGATATATCAAAATAATCCAGTAACATTAACAAATTTATATCAGCTCTAGAACTACTGCCAAAACATATTCAATTTTTCGGCCTAACATAAAGCGACACAACTTTAGTTCCATGAAGACACAAACAAACAAAGTTCTTCTTTTCTCACCAAACCAGCAGCAAATAATCCAAGGATCCAGCATACAAAAGTTACTATTAATATGCTATACAAAAGCTACTACATAGCGACTTAAAAAAATAATGATGCAACTTGCAACAAATGTGATATAAACCAAATAATAAAACCAAAACCTAAAATATTCTTAAAAAACCAACATGAGAGCCGTAGAAATCAGCAGCAAAGGCCGAAAATCAAAACTTCTTACAATAGTGTGCTTACCTTTTTTATTACAATCTATATATAAAAACCAATCCAATAAAATGCTACAAGTGCTACAATAACAAAACAGAAAGACCAAAAGCTTTAAATATTTTTTCTACCTAAATCAAACTAAATTTTATGCACCAAATGTGATCGAACAGCTAAAATTACTAAATTCAACAATAAATATTTGAACAACGACATTGCCTTCTCTAATTGATTAAACTACAACAACTAGACTAGTTTTTTACGTGCATATATATATTAGCCATGCTTAGAATAAGCCAAGCCAAGCAGCACAAAAGCGGTTAATAAAAAACGTTCACGACAACGACGAATTGTTAGATATTAATAAATGTTTATAGCTTACAATGCCAGGAAACAAACGAAAATGAAATCACCAACGAATACGCAGCGGCATGACGTAAGCGTCACGTAGCAAAACCGCTTGGCGTTACGTTACAGCGTAACGGAGAGACAGAGCTCAGTACTCGCGTTTATGTGTCGTCGCGTGCAATACCAACAGCAAGCAGAGTTGACGACGGGTGTTTGGTGTCCATGCAGTCAGAAGCATCATCGCTGGAAAGACTCTACGATCACAACAGAAACTACTACAACAACAACAACCACAAACGACGTAACGGAGCTAGATAGCAGCCGACCACTGGCGATCAACGCAGCCCATCCTCAGCCCGCCACTCAACTGCGCCAGTTTGCAAACACACTGACGCAGTTTTCTACTCAATCAAGCAAAACCAAAACCAAACCCAAACCCAAATACACAACTCTTTAAAATAGATTCCAAAACTTAATTTCCATATACCGTAAACTGTAATTACTGTACACTCTCCTACTCCCCTTTTGTGCCTATCTCAAGGCGATTGCGCCCGACTTGACCTTAAGCTATTGACCGTCTATTAAGCTCCTAAACGTAACCTGTGTCATCCCCATTGATTTCGTACTGTAAGACGTAACCGCTCTGACCGTTTGAACCGTTCACTCTAAAAACCGAAAACAACAACAAACAAGATGCAGGCCGCATTGATGCTAAGATCGAAATCTCGGGTGGCGAGAAGAAGAAAGCTACGAAAATTAGGTGGAAGACTTGAGTTGCCTAGTAATGTAGCAACTAAAGAAATAGCTCCATTTCCTCGTTATCCACCTGAGTCATGGGTAATAATATAAAATACCAAAAACCAAATATCAATTTAAATTTTTATACTAAACAATCGAATAGAGCCAAAAAAAAAGCGAAAAGACTAAATTCTGTCTCTGTTTTAAAAAGCAACGAGCGCAAAATGAAAATCATCAGCTAAAATGAAATTCTAATTTTTCAGAACCCAGTTTCCTACCCCACCCCTAAACTGTATTTCCAAGCTATCTCTATCTCTATCTCAAGACACAAAAACTATCTACCCTCTGACTATCTCTGTCTCTCTCTCTCTCTCTAATTATGATTTTTGACCCGCCCTTCCCCCAAAGCAAAAGAGCATACGCTTTTCTGTTAAGTAGTGTGGCATTTCGATGCTAGGTTTTTACTAACTAGAATCCCCCTTTAAAACTGCTTATGGAACGTTCAGTAGAAGTTCAATATCTTAGAGATACATCTATAGAAATATATATATTTCAAGTCTAAAGAGCGCTCTGCCAGCCCACAAATTTAATGCGCTGTACAATTTAGCTTCTGAACACCTTTTATTCCAATTCTATAGTGCTTTTGCTCTATTTCTAAGACACAACCTCTGTCTCTATCTACCTCTCTATCTCTGTTTCCGAACTGTCTCTATCTCTATATACAACTGTTACCTATAACTCTCTATCCCTTTTCACCAAGCTTCAACTGTAGTTGAAACCCAAGCACTCAACTCCCCCTACCCCCTCACTTTAGCCCACTTTGCACTCGCTTCAACTCTATGTAAAGTAACTTACATATTAAATAAAACTCAATCTAATCCAAGACGTGTGTAGTTCTTCACCCACAAACCCTAAAACAGACATCTAGTGCGCTCTTTCCAACACACACGCTGCACCTCTTATTAAACTAGCCCAATGTAGTGCTCAAGTATTCAGCATAACTGCTTCTAAACTTATTTCCCCACTAAACTTAACTTCAAATTTAATAACTAAAACTAAATCAAACAAACATAACAAACAAATGAGCTATGAAATATCAAATACAAATTACCTACATAACAAATATATAAAGCACATTCACCCAACACTTAATGATTTCCAAACACATTTCAAGTATATCGTTTTGTAGTTATGTATACACTTTAATTAAACTCGTACCAAAACATATATTTTGATTTCAAGTGGCCTAATGGATCGATTCGAGATGCGAAGAATTATGTGGTGAAAAATCGATTTTTGGGTAAGATTTTTTTTTGAAATCAATTTGGAGACAACATTTTGACATATAAGTCTGTTTGACTGACTGGCATTTCGCTGCTCAAGATGTCAACAGTTTTTAACATCCTAAGATACAACCTCAGCTAGTCTGAAGTTCGTCAAATAAGAAAGTGAGGCCTTGACGAAACTGTGGAGCCAAAAAGAAATGGGCTTAGTCTGTTTTTATTGAAGATATGTAGGCAAAAGTTTTCAAGTAGTAAGTATGATTTGTTCAGATCCAAAAATGACTGCCTTCTTTTTTACCACAGATCGGAACGATTTACACTGGTGATGATGTTCAAAATGTTACAATCAGGATTTCTAGAATTTGTCGAATAACATAGAGAAATAGTTTGTTATATTGAACCATCAACCAACGCAATAGAAACTAAGAGCAAAGAATTTTGAAAGACCCTAACCTTGAAAGGTTCATTTTCTTAAGGCTTTTCGTCAATAAGTTATATATGTTCATAGCTATATAAAACCAAACAAACACACACCACAAAGAAGGCTGGTCGGCTGTCTGGCTATTTCATAAACCTGCCGATCGTCAGCAGTTCTGTTTCCTGTCTTCTGCGTTGCAAAATCGCTTGCTATAACCGCTTGGTAGTTTCAAGGCAGGTTTATAGCAAAACCGGACACCAATTGACAACGCCAAGTGACAATTGTGTGCGCCCCATATCGGCCCTTCTGTATTAGTAGAGGAATTTCTCTTTAAACTGGTAACACAGAGGCCAATTTGTTTGAATATCGTTAAAAATAAAAATTTCGTAATTATGCATTTTTTTTTCGTAGTATCCCCATAATTTTACAATATTTTCCGTACTACCTGATTACATTCATACTTACAAATCGGTATCAATTGCATTACTTTTACTGTCAGAAGAGAACAAAATAAATACCCTGCAGTTCAACGCCTCAGTACTGAATTTGTCAGTGCTGTTTCCGACCTGAGAAGTAGGAATTGCTCCAATTGATGACTGATTTCAGTACTGTTTTCAGTACTACCCATAAAACTAACCCATGAGTTCAGTACTGAAATCATGCCTGAAAGAAGATAAGGTCATGACGTAGTAGGCCCTGTTTGTGTTAAATTCATCGCTGAAATGCATGTAAAGGCAGCCATGATTTCAGTACCATCCCTTCCAAATCAGGACTGATTCAGCCCTGATTCAGTACTGAAGGGTATTGACACCAGAGAGCTACACTTAATCCAGCTAAAAAATTAGAATTAAAATTATTTTCTTCAAGAAGATCGAAAATAGTTGTAAAGTATTGCAATAGTGAATCAATTAGTATAGATGCACAGAAAAAAAAGATCCCATATCAAAATAATTTCAATTTTTTCATATCAAAGTGATACTATTTCCACCTAAACATATGGACTCAATAATATCATCTTCAGATGAAGGCCGATTCCGTACTCAAAATATCCGTATGACACTAAATATCGGGATCTTTTTTTTCTGTGTGTTTACCGAACATTATATTTGTATTAATACTTTTTTAATACTCAGAGGTTAATTGAATCAAAGCAGCAAACGCAAGTTCTAAAAAACTCGCAGACTCAAGTAGAAGGATTTAGCTTCCGCTTACCATCGGCAAGACCGCAAACAAGCTGTATTACCATCATTGCCACCCACTTTGTTTGATTTATTATGAATACGCTTTTCATATTAGTCTTTGGCAGACTTTTTCTATAAGCTTGGTAAATTTAAATATAATATGAGTGCAATGAACAGCATTTGCCCTGTTGCTCATAGGCAATTCTGCTCATACAGATGTAAGTTTGCCGTTCTGACGTTAAGCCCTATACGGTCATCCGACGTTCGTAATTTAGTTGACTTCGTCAAATGTTTCGTCTCCGTGGAGCGTAAGAGTAGTGTAACCAGAATTAAGAAAAAAATATGCAGAAAATTTAAGTTTGTGATATTTTTAGATAGTTTTAGATAAACTGACGGCAGAGCTTAAAGCTGATCTCGACAAATAAACACGCTCCGTGCATGCTAGTGTGCACAACAAGAACGGCTTCCTCCCGAGGTACAATATCATGATCAGTCGTCAGATGCCAAGATGTTTTTTTGTAAAAGCTCGGTCATTTCTCCCAAGCCTTGTTCACAAAATTTTAGTCCGAATGGGAAAGATCCCATGGCCCTTAATTGGGCCTGCTCAGAATGCAGCGGCAGCTACAACAACAGCTGTATGCTGCCCATCTCAGTAATACCACTGATTCACCCGGATCAGAATGCCGTCCACCACCACCTAAGGCAACTAGCCTAAACTCACATATTTTTGTATTCACATACGTATTTGCCCGGTGCCTCCACTGCGTGGTTGTCCACCTAGTACTAAGTTAGTTTTATTATAGCCGCACACCTGCGATTACACCGTGTGCAGATGCCGTGAGGCAATTGAGCTCTGTCGGGACTAGCAGACATTCGTGTTTGGATCGCCTGACGACAATAAATGTAAATTCTGCGTCTGTCCCCCCGTGTAAGCCCAGTGGCCCGATGGCCACCCAGTGGGCGAAAACTCGCAATTCACTCGAAAAAAAGGGAAAGATCACAAATGACATCCCGCTCTTTCAACGCCAAAATTACAGAAAATTTTCTTGACTGTTTAGGGTGACATTCAAATTCTTTTCTCCGTACTTGCAAAAAGTTCAAGTGGCGAAGTTGTAACTTCTGCTTCTTTTTTCCTCAATTTTTGTATGAAACTTTTCATTGCTTCGGATGTCCGTATGGGGCTTTATGTGAGATAGGGTGAAAGTACATTAACAATAATGTTAATCGAAGACTTCAAAGTGCTTCATGCGTCATTGCGCTACATATCGAACCAAACCCTAAGCTTAAGGTGTGTGTATCGAGTTGGCGCGAAACCCCTTAGTGTTTTACGCTATTACTGGAAATTCAACATACTTAGGATTCATATTCTTATCTGAATTGAGATACGGACTAAAATGTTAGTGTACCTACCAGAAAAAAGAAAAAAAAAATCCTTTTTAGAAAATTTTTGAAATCGATTTTTGGGTCAGCGTACCAAACTATCAAATAATAAATTTACTATAAATGGGTCATTTAATATTTGAATATTTGATATTTTTATGTTAGTGTTAGTTATATTACCTAAGTTCAAAAAACTTGATTCATTTTATAAAAACTAAAATCTGCAGCGTTTTTTGATACAAATCTAGTACTAAAGAACATTAAGTTGTTCAATTCATTTCAGTATTACTTTAATGATCAGATTGATCTTAGCCTTGTTAATTTGATACACAATATTATCAATTTGAGAGCAGAAAATATCAATTCGATACTACGAGTACTATGAAAAAATATAATCAAAAGTTTCAAATTTATGACTAAATAATATAATTTTTTCCAGTATGTGTGCCAAAACTTTTTAAATACCTCGTTGCTCCACCAAAATAATCGAATTTTCAAACCAGTTTTGAGAAGCTATGAGCATTTCTAGTTCATTATGTCTTAGTTTAACGGATATTTTTTGCTTAAAAATGTCTTCGACCCACTTAAGATATATTTAAAAAGTGGTGGTAGTTTATTAGAATGCTAGAACCAGTTCTAAAGAGATAAAAACAGCCATGAAGAGACTTGCTTCAAATAAAATTATGGAATATGAGTGGGACAAACGGACTATAAAGACCGAACTCAGTATCAAAACGAATTAATATGTCAGTGAGTATCAAAATTGTAACAATTTCCTATCCAACCGTTTGAAAATATAGGTAAATTTGTTCAAGCTTAAAACTATTGTCCAATAACCAAACTTGAATCTTTTGACAAATGAATTTCAACCACATTTTTTTGTACATTTAAGTTGGGGAGAAGATAAGACAGAATTAAGATGTTAGAAAAATATACCCAAATCGATTTTTTATTGCTGGATCTCCAATGCGCTTCTCTCAAACGATCCACTTAGTAACTCATCAAATTTTATGTTGAAATCATACAAAAAAACACTCAAACTTTGCAAAACACACTCTCAAATACACAACAAATCGGTACATTTCTCTGATGAACTTTTATATATTCACGCTATCACTCTCGCTTACAAATATGTACTACGTAACGTAACGTAACATATCACTACTATGTTACGTTCGATTCTCAAGACAAAAATTTTCCGCGCCATATGTTCACGTATATCTTAAGTTTCTTAATTTCGAATTTTTGCGTCTCAATGTTGTGTAAACTAAAAACCAACAACAAATCTGCTACTATAGAAAAACACATACGTGACTACTGCGCCACCGGCACCGCCACCGCCGCCGCCGCCACCGCCGGAAGTAAGTGCCAAAACGAAAATACCATTTACCATTTCGCAAAACATTCATTTCAAACGCAACACTTTACGTTCCAATTTCTCACATGTTTCTTTCTTGTGTATGTGTAACGTAATGAACACTTACGTAATTTGCGTGGTGCCGCTTACGTTGCCCGTCTTGCAGTTGGTTGTAAATTTGAAAGTACAATGAAAATGCTTGTAAATTATTCTCTTGCTATGTATGTGTGTACGTTTCCCACTTTTACGTTTACCATTTTGTGTTACATTTGTTTGTACGTCAGAGCGCCCCCTCCTTACGCATTTGCACATGAAATATTAAAAAATCTTTTTTTTTCAATGTGCCAATAAAAAAAATACTTTTAATATTTCATTAACTGCAAAGCAGGGCGGCAAAGAAAACCAATAATTGCATTGAATATTTACAAGCATTTTCATTGCTTTGATTTGAACGACCCACCAACACCCACAATTTGAGGCGAATGTAGAGAGCCTAGCGACTGTACTGCAAGAATTGCCAGCAAAAAAACTTGAGCCAACATGTGAACCACTAAAAACATCTGTCATTGTCAGTTAAAATACACATCAGAATTCATATTTAGAATAAGTTGGAAGTGTGTACAAAATGTTATCTATTATTAATATGATTTTTTCTTGCAAGTTGCATCACGTTGGGCGCCAACAATTATTTCTAAGGAAGATATTGCAGGCAAATAAGTAACTAAATACCTGATAGATAATACGTATTATATGAAAACGTCACATCGGATGTTTCATAATCATAGATAAGCCCTAAGCCGGTTAAATGTTAATAAAAATGGTCGGTGGTCGGCACGGCTGTGGTGTAAGTGCGCAGCAGATTCTTCTGCGCCTCCACCAGCTTAGTGATCCATAGCCACCATTTGAGTTGACCGCCTTCACCCGCTCCAGATACTCCTGGAGGAATTTATGACTCTAGCTGGGATGATTGATAAAGAATGTGTCATAGGCATCTCGAGCTAGATGCTACTTTGGCTGGATTAGGGCATCAAAGTTCCATAATAATAATATGCTCCACATAGTTATTGGTTGGCATCTCAGAGAAGCCCATCTCGAGAAAGATTTGACGGATGCAAATGACCACGTGTGGGCGTTGCACCCAAGTCATCAAAGTTGTAGGCTTTCAATTTAAGCTGCTGTCACAGGCCGCTGATGAGCATGTCCATAGTTAGATCCGTTTCCAGTTTGGTCAGCGTGGTGACAAACTCGGGCCCTTTGCTCAGCAAAAAGCTTTTGGTGGTGGTTTAATGTAGTAGCTTGCGCTCCTTCACATTGTCCATAATGTTGTCCACTTTACGTTTAACAAGCGTCGGATTTACACTTTTATCCACCATTATCCAACCCTGCGACATGGCCTTGCTGAAGCCCACCTTGGCATTCCGGCCACCGCTGCTTAGGAAAGCCGCCTGGGGTATGCCCTCTTGCTTTGCCACAGCATGTCTTTCGTCCGTGAGTCCAAGAGTCTTGTGTGTGGCTTTCTTCGCTGAATACTCTTCAAACCGCCAACCATTTTCTGATGATCCAGCTCAAAGAGTGCGGCCAGATCAAGGGTATCTACCTGGTCGACCGTTTGCAAATGCTGTAGAATACACTCGGTGAGATTGGGATGCATAGTGGCGGCGAGATAATGGGTGTGTTCAGCAGAATAATTGATCCCTGAGTAGGTATCACAAAAAAATTATGCATCAAATAGTTTCTGCTAACCGAAGTGCTACATTTTTAACAACGCCCCGAGGTGATGAATTTTCAAAAGGCTGCGTAGACACATTAGCGCTCCGTGTCAACATAAATTATGCATCTAAGAAGTCACAATTAGGCTAAATTATATTTTAGAATTTATTATAGTTATTTACAGCCGATAAAAAAGCTTATCTTTGCAATCAATGCACAAAATGCGCATATTGTTACCGATAGCATGCCTATCGATACACAATTACTGTTGGTGGGAGCAGTATCACTTCACTTCTTCGATACATGCTCCTCTATCATGATACTTCAAATTGGCTATCATGATACCGCATCACTCGAGTTCAGCAGAAGGATCAGTGAAAATTTATACTTGATCAGGGAGCAAATTGTTCTGCTGAACAAGCCCAATGATGATAAATCCATCAGAATTTCCAAAATCTTGTGTTTCTACAAGCGAAAAGGAAGAGAAATAGTGCACGATGTATGAATACGTTTCCTTCTTTGACCGAGAGACCGTGCTAAGGTAGGTGGCAGCTTCCTGGATGGCTACCACCTCTGCTTGTTACACACTACAGTGATCAGGAAGGCGGAACGATGAGCTTAGGTCGAGGTTGGGGGAGAAGACACTCCCTCCTACTTTTTCGTCAAGCTTAGAGCCATCCGTGTAGATATTGATGGCGTTAGCTCTGCTATGGGAAAGGTTGTCCCATTAGTTTCGGCTTGGGATGATTGGGGTATACAGTAGTCTGTATTTAACGGTATACCCGCTTGGTAGCTAAGTATAGTGGAGTGTCCGTCATAACCCCCGTTCCAGCTACCGGATTCTCGTAATCTGAGGGCTGTTGTGTTTGCCATCTGTCTTTCTACAAGGTCTAGTAGTACGACATGAAATATGGTATTAAGCGCTTCCGTTGGTCTGATTTGGAGCATGCCGCTCATACATATTTCAGCGCTTCTCTGTACTTTATCTAAGCTGTTCAGGACAAATTGTTTCCGAGTGCTGGCCACCATACTAATGATCCTTATATTAGTATAGAGCGTACTACGCCTGTCTTTAGATATCTTAAGGCTAGATGCTTTTACAATACACTTTCAAAAGTCAATTTACAAATTCAACAAACCGATTTCATTAGTCGCTTTCGGTACGGTTTACCGTTTCTGTTCTCGATTTGTGTCGAATTTTCACGTTGGATTCAAACCTCGAGTAAGATTTGATAAAGCGACGCAGTCTATCTGTAAGATTTATACCTCATAAAATGGCCCCACGTTGGGCGCCCAAGTTGAAATGCAACCGTTTCGTTTTGTATACCCCATAACTTACCTCAATTATAAGCTCGCATGGCTTAATTAACATAAATTCAGCCAGTCAAGTGATTAGCATAAATCAGTTGGCTAAGCTCAACAAGTTCGAAAACCACAAACTGTGGCAATTATAAAGTGCATATTAAAACAATTTGTACACACTTCCACCAATAATTAGCCATTAATACCATCATTTTTTTGTTTGTTCATTTTGTTATGCTTCAGTTATTGATTTGTAGTCAAAGAAGAACCAACCCAACAACAAACATTTCATCAACAAAAACCAAAAACGATAAACCAAAAGAAAGTATGCAACATTTACTAACAACCAATAAACAAACCACCCAAAAAACAAAACCAAAAAGAAACGCCACATTTAGATTATAATTAACAAACAAACACAACAAAAAATACAAAATGGTATCAAGTTTTCCCAAAAGATTCTGTAAAGCTTACTTGCCTCTCATTCCCGTTTTCGATCTAGGAGCTCAACTTGATTCAATTGCGAAATTTGTTCCACAAAGCCAAAAATCCAAACCAAGAATTCTCCCAGCTTAAAATTGAATGTTTTACAAAAAAACTGCAAAAGAAAGTGGAAACAAAATTTGCGCTTTGACAGCCAGTGCCAATGCCAAAGGGAAAACTTTGCCGCAAATTGAAATGAACATTTTAATTTTCAATCTTTTTTGTGGAACATTCACATGTTGAAGCAAGCAAAAAAAAATATACAAAAAAAAAAAAATGAAATACCGAAACGCGTACGCATAGCAAAAGGGTAAAAGGCTTTAATTTCTTTGGGGGCGGGGGTTTTTCCATGTATTTCCAGCGGTGTGGGTAAGTCCTTGGAGTTGGCGTGATATCCTATAAATATTTATTATAAAATACAATTTAAGAAAATGTGTTTTATGTAGATTAGCAAGCCTTTTTGAATTTAGCTATGCCGGCCCAAAAAAATTAAACTATTTATAAATAATATTTTGAAACGGAAAGCCAAGCCAAATTAGAGCCCCCCCTCATCATGACACATTACATAATCAAACAAATAAAAATATATAATTTTACAAATAATTGTTGGTTAAAGAACTCCACCCAGAACGTAGGCTACAAAATTTGCGGTGGCGTTTTTGATTTCTTTTAATTTCACACACAACAATGGCACTTTCCGCTCTAAGCTTAAATCTCTGCTCATATTGAAGCTTTACTTTGACACATCATTCTTCTACCTTTTTCTCTATCTCTCTCTCTATATATGCCAAGCACGCACCCAAAATAAAATCACACACGTACACACACACACACACACAAACACACACACCAACACACCTTATATGTTGATTTGTTTTAAATGCAGGTACGCGCTCGATCAAATTACAATTTATCATAATCTCTCTCTTTCACCCACCTAAAAGTATGCAACGCTTGCCAAAAAATCTCAGAGAATTAGGTACAGTCTAAAATTTAAGCTTACCAAAAACATTATTTGTGAACAATTTGCCAATTCTTTTCCTATATTTGGTGTCTAAAAGTCTAATCACAAACGCTCTCGCTCTCTGTCTCTCTCTCTGTAACCTCTCTCTCTCTCTCTGTGCTGTGGCCCGTGCTATTTGTGACTAAAAAACAACTTAGTAGCGTGTACTAGGTTTAGTAGCTACATGTGTGTGTGTGTGTGTGTGTGTGTGAGCGTGTGCGTGTATCTGTGAATGAGTGTATGTGGGGAATAAGCTGAATTGAAATACAAACAAAAGTATCGTATAATTTTTCACATTTTTTTATGTTGTCTTGCATGTTTGCCTTGCCTTGCTAGTCGTCCTTTTTCCATATAAACAAATAAGCAAACAATTGTTGTTAATTGCTCGGTCTGTCTCTTTCCCGCTCACTCTCTTTCTCTCTCTCTCTGTGCATTTGCTAGCATGTGCTTAATTATACCAAATCAATGTTCTTTTTCTTAAAATATTTTTTCTATTTACTATTGCATGAGAGTTTAATACCTATTTAACATGTGGCAGCTGTAAAAACACCAAAAAAAAAAAATGCTTTGAATAACTTAACCAAGCCAATTGTTATACAAAAATTGCACAAAAGTCAGCTCAACTTTTAAAACAAACAAAAAAACAACATTTCTACCTCTATGAAATGTGCACTGCGTAAACATTATGACTAACCCACACAATTCTTTTTGTTGGCATTGGCAAAGTAACTTGAAATATGGTGAGGAAAAATTCCATAAAGTTATTTCTATAAAATGTAGCAGCTAACCAAAAAAAAAACCTCCACATTGAGAATGCAAAAACTTATTTGGAAACAGACTTAAAAATTTTGAAATTTCTTAATAAGACTGACTTAAGCAGGAATTCAAACCAAAACGAGTTTAGCAACCGGCTCCGATTTATTTCTAGGATATGAATCGCAAAATTTATAAAAAAATTTTAAGGATTAGGCTGTCTAATAATAACGCAGACATTTTTATGAAAGAAATTTGATTGATAATACCAGCCAAGCCCCTAGAAGAGCTCCTACACTCAGAAAAATATTATTTTATAATTAAGAAAATCGTCCTAGAATTGAAATCGCTCAAAATTTATTAAAAATTTCTGTGTATAAGACATTTTTTTCTGAAATTTAGTATAGTTAGGCTGGCTTGACACTGTTTGATACATGAGACATGATAGTCTAGTAGTCCTGCTTTTCGTTATGTATTAAGTGAACTGTTTAGCGCAGAGGTTAAACACAATCTATGTAGGTTGTCTTAAGCACAACCTACTGTCTTTTATTCAATTAATACAATGTACTTTACATTGAAATATTATCTTTATTTATCTTATTTATGTCTTAAATGTGAACAGCTCGTTAAATTCAAAGAAGAATCAAAATGAAATGCTGGCATGTCTCATGTATCAAACAGTGTGAAGGCAGCCTTACCCTAAAAATTAATTTTTTTTTAAATATATTTCTAAAATTTAGGGTGAATAGCCTTTGGACGGATTTTATAAAGAGAATTTCTAATTTTCAGGTTAATTTTGGGTCATTTTAGGGTGAGTTGTTTTTTGAGTGTAGCGAGATGCCTTCAAGAAACAAAAATAAAAGAGCTTGAAACAAGAAATTATCGAAACATCTTGAAAAGTTTATTTAAATAGGCACAGGAAATACTCATAGAGCTGTTTTCAGAAACAGTTTATATTAGGGTTTGTCAAGAAGAGCGAGAAAAAAGCGACGCAAACCAGCTCTGACCTAGTTAGCTGTTTGCTCCCTTGGTACAAGCCTCGGCATGCGTTCGGCTCATGCCGGTGTGAATAGCGAAATGAGTTAGACCCCTGCGGGCCAGAAGTGCCAAGCGCTGGCTTATACGAGTGTAGTTTGAATTTATCTGCGAAAAGGGTGCTAGCAGCAAAGCTTCAAACTCCTACATGAGCGCTATCATAAAATGATATTAGATATCTTCTGCAACAGTTAAAAAATAATGTTTTCAGAAGCAAACTTCGCAAGAAGGTATCAAAACTCCTAGAATAGCACCAGCAAATCGCTTTGTAATAAAGCTCTATGTAAAGATATCAACGAGCGAACTTCTTACAAGCTAACAAGCAAGACTCCTAGCAGAGCTTCCAAAGGAAGGTTGCTCTGAGAGAACTTGGCAACTTAGCAGTTCATTATAATAAATTCATTTGCTAGATTTCTACCAGCAAAACTCTTAGATGTGCTTATTGTGTAGATGCAATAAAACATGCAACATCCGAAACATTTTTTAAAGAAAACAACGAAAGAAAATAAAAAAAAAAGATTTCTTCACAAAATGTCTCAGATAAGCCTCCGGACACAAATTCTTACTCAAGAACTATGAAATAATTTACAGTAAAGCTGCATTAAAGCTTCTAGCGAAGGTTTCTAAGTGCAAACTTTAAACAAAAACTTCCAGAAAAGCTCTTCAAATAAAAATAACAGCAAAACTTCAAAAAAAAAAATTACTGCGAAGAATTGAGTGAGTGAAACTTAAAACAAAAACTAACGACATGGTTCGTGACAGAGGATCTTTTAGGCAATCCTCAGTTGAAGATTTTGAGGTACTCATAAGTTTCGCACAAATCGTTTTATAAAAAAAATAAATATTTATATTAGTCAGAAGATTAACGGTTCCAACTAATAATTCAGTTTGATTTCCTGAACTTAAGTCAGCAACCTTATTAAGAAAGGCAAGTTTTATGAAAGCAACATTTTTTCCCAAACAAAAAGCCAATCTATAAAAAGTTTCAGCACAAATTTAAAGTAAGAAAAATATATAAAAATATGCAAAGATGAAGGAAAAGTAGAAATGAAGGCTTACAAATCAAGAGTAGGAAGAAATTTCAAGCTGTTATATCACTAGTCTGAGTTCTTATGAGAGTTGGCTGGCTAAACACCTCAGCTAGTTTAATTTATTGTAAAAAAAAAACAACTCATTTTTCAGCAACTCAAATTTTTAGAGCGAAGCTCTTTCACGTTCGACTGGGGGACTATAACTAGAAAAATTTTGTCTGCAACAGATTCTTATGGGTACGTATTGTCTTTGCATTTTGTATATGCAGAGTCAACCGCTTTTATCATTTGCCGTAGTGGGAGGGTGCGCGGGTGACAAGAGGGGCTAACAGTGACTTAATAGTGTCTTAACAGTGACAACCTTGATTTAACATTGACTTAACAGTGACTCGACAGTGACTTGACATAGACTTGACATTGACTTGACAGTGATTTGACAGTGACTTGAAAGGGACTTGACCGTGAGTTAACAGTGATACACAGTGATTTAGAAGTGACTAAAAAATGACTAAGCAGTAATTAAACAATGACTTAACAGTGATTAAACAGTAACCTAAAGTGACTTAACAGTGACTTGACAGCGACTTAACAGTGAATTAACAGTGACATGACAGTGACTTGACAGTGACTTTACAGCGATTTGAGAGCGACTTGACAGCGGCTTGACAGCGGCTTGACAGCGGCTTGACAGCGACTTGACAGCGATTTGCCAGCGATTTGACAGCGACTTGACAGCGACTCAACAGTGAGTTAACAGTTACATTTACAATTAGACTTATCGTTTTAAAGGGCCTCGCTCGTACCGGGCGTCCCATGACATTCACTCTTATTTTCTAATAAAAGCTTTCTGAGCAACCCATACGAGTTTTTGAAAGCCAACTCCTATGAGAACTAAGACAAGTGAAACAACAGCCGAACCAAATAAAAAATAAAGAAAAAAAATAAGAAAATAAAAGGAAAGTATAGAAGAATACAAATTATGTGTTTTTTATAGTCAGAAAAAGATTACCAAAAGGATGCAAAATATAAATTAATTATAGGAAAAGAATCGCAGGGGCTGAACTCTTAAAATGCGTATAAGCATAACACATATAGAACAAATCAAAAATAATTTTGTATTTAATAGTCTCTGAGCTCAAAATAAAGTAGTACAATAAACTTAAGTCTAGTAGTCGCAAAATTTAATCAATGACGCCCGATTTCCACATACTTTAACGCTATTTTCAATCTAAAACGCACCTCTCCATGAGTGTTGTTTAACAAAATGTAACAACTGCAGCAATGCCAAAAAGATATATCCATGAATTCGTTTAGCTTTCAACATTTTCTAATATTTTACAAAAAGTGGACTTCTATTAACCCTAGTTCGATTGCACTTATTTTAAGTTTTGGTTTCAGTTCTTTTTAAATAGTGTAAACGAGTGTTAGTCTCAGTTTTCGGGCTTTTATTTACACACGATTTAAACGGGTTTCTATTTACATTGTCAATACGTCTCTACACTCTCTACTACCTTCTCGTCTGTCTCGGCGTCAATTTACTACTCTCGATCGCGTCATCTATATACAGTGTGACCATAGTCTCTGTCTTAAAATACCTTAACGCTAAAATACTTAACGATGTATATGTACTTTCCAAAGCCTTCAAAAGTTTGAGCTCAGTTTGCGACTATTATAATGCAATTTGGTCCATTTGTGTACTTTGCAGACTTTAAGGGCTAGTGAAAACATTGAAATTTATTATAGGAATTATAGGAAACGAACAGTTTTGCCAAATACACCCAGTATGTGTATGTGATGTTCAAACCAGCTGAAACTTTCTAGAGTAAATGCAAATCAATTGACTTAAACTTTGGAATAAATGTGTCTTAAAAAGCAAGCCAGCCTGTTACCCAACTGTACTACCCTTATGGTAGTTTCAAAGTCTTTTAAAAGTATTTTTTTAATATTTAGGCAGTGATTTTACTTTCCAAAACCTTAAGAACTAAACAACACTTCTTAACACTATACAAGCTAAATCTACAAAGCCAGGCCACATTATTGTATCACCAAAAAGCTCTAGTCTTCCATCAACGACCCATTCAATTCATTTCGAATTTCCCCCCTAAAAATGAAAAAAACAAAACAAAACTTTTCGATGTAATTCTTCTCGCTCGCGACCTGTAAATATTCGTGTGGTAAGCTTAGCTAAACAAAGGTTATTAGAGTAAGTACCCAACAATTTACCCTTTCCCACTAATTAAAGTATTTTCCATAGAATTTTCTGTGGTCAGTATGCACTTGAAAAACTTGACTTAAACTTGGCTTCGACTGTCAACTTGACTTACTGCCATTTGTGGCCAAAAAGTTTCCAATTCGCCCTGCCAAGAACAACAAGGGCAGAGTAAAACATTGCGATGCAATGAAATGCAATCGAGTGGAACCGCTGCTTGCCCCTCCCCTCCTATTTTGCTGGTTCACTTTCGAGTGGTGCAGCAGCACTTTAAGACATTTTTATTGCGAACAAATTGTGAAGCTTATTTGGTACTGTTGATTTATGACGTCGTCGCCTAATGTGAAATTGAGCGCAGGACATTTGCGCCAAGGCAGGGGTTGATGGATGGCGGCAGTTAGTTATTTTTTCTGCGCTAGTCTTAATAAACCTGCGACATGCGTTCAATTAACTGTGGTCTTTGGCCGACGACCGTTTGACATTTTCATTAGGAAACGACGTTTACATTTCAGTAGCGGAAGTCTGCGAAAAAAAAAAAGCTAAAAGAAATGTCTGCTTCCGTTTTGTAGTTCACAAACGAATATACACACCAGTTTCACATTTAGCCGCAAAACGACTTTAATTTGCGGTGCCAGGGGTCTTTCCTTTAGCTGGTCCGATTTTATTATACAATCTGAGCGTTCTGTTTCTTTTTTTTCTTTTCTGCTGGGTTTCCGTTTTAGGAACTTTGTTACTTTCCTTTGTGGCCTTTGCCTTTAAATTGTTTTGTTGGCCACGCTGGGTAGATTTCTCTTACGTGGAGCGTTAGATGTTAAGTTTCTCCTTTCAGTCCTTGAATTGAAGTTTTTTGCGTGTGTTTTTGGGTACTTTCTGTGTGTGTGTGTGTGTGTGTGTGTGTGGGTTGGCCCATGTGTTGCATGAGTTCTTATCGATTTACGCGACTTTCACTTTGGGAATTGAAAATCTAATCCAGTTCTTGTAGCTAAATAAGGCCAATAAGATGAAAATCAATTCAAAGTCTTTTCAAACTTACCCAAAATAAAGATTTAAAAGAAGAATCTTTGCTTTAGAACTATGTTTATTGTGTTCAATGTTAGGAACACTCTTATCTAAGTTTGATAATATGAAACCAGTTCACTAACCATAGCCTGGGAAGTGTAGTTTAAAAAATTATCAAAAATTGGTTGTTGTGGAGCATTTTCGAAACCAGATACATGAAAGTGAAGTTTCGTTGTCTATTGTACCAAGTCAAAGCGGGAACAAATTTGTATGTTGGATTTCTTGCCAAATTCCAATAGTAAAGAAATAAACACTTTGATACATTTAATAAACAAAGGTTATTGAAATCAGTCACCATAATACAAAATTTTACAGAGTTTAAAAAATTCGGGTTTTGGATTCGCTATACCAAAATGTGAATGTGTTTTTTACCGGCCCCTGGCTTAAAGTTTATACAAGTACTTATACGTTTCAATCGACAGACTAAGTTTCATCAAGTTACAAAACAGTTTTGTTAATTTCGATTACACATGATTTCGGTTGAATTTCAAATCGGGGGCCCGAGTTATAAAATCAAGCTATATTATTACCTGTACAAAAAAGTTTTAAAGAATTTTTAAAAATTGGCCTCACTGGTATTCGAATCAGACAATGTTGCAACCAAATTAATTTTTAAACCTCATTGTCTTTCTTTTTTAGTAAGTGTTGTTTCTGTGACGTGTAAACAACGTAGTTTTTATGTGCTCCGAATATGTCAACTTTTGTGCCAACAAAACAAATCCATCGAATGCTGCAAATAGCTTATGGGGAATATGCACCAAAATCGACGCCAAAGCCGAATCTTCACGGTGGCAAGGTCGTGTTTTGTATTTGGTGGGACCAATTGAGCGTGAAGTACGATGAGCTGCTACATTCGGGTGAAACCATCACAGGGCAACTCTACTGAACTTAATTGATGCGTTTGAGCTGAGCATTGAAGCAAAAACGGCCAGAATACGAGCAAAGGCACGACATGTTAATTTTGCAACTTGACCATGCTCAGCCACATATTGCGCAGCCGGTCAAAACATACCCTAAACCGGTAAAATGGGAAGTCCTACCCCATCCGGCGTATAGCGCAGACATTGCCCCTTCCGACTACTATTTGACTAAGCCAACCTCTTCCTAATATTAATATTCAACTCAGTGTTGAGACTGGGATACATCCCGAAGGCCTGGACGAAGGACCAAATCGTTCTAATCCCCAAAGCCCGGATTAGTCCTTCAGATGTTGAATCGTACCGGCCAATCAGTTTGCTTTCGTCGGTGTCGAAAATCTTTGAGAGGTGCCTGCTGGGGAGAATACTCGCTTCGGATGAGCTCAGCCAACGCATTCCGCCCTTTCAATTTGGGTTTAGAAGGTCGCAAGGAACGTCAGAACAGTTAAAAAAAGTAAATAACTTTATCCTTGAAGTGTACCATGCCAAGGAGTGCGTCGCGGCAGTATTTGTCTACGTAAAGCAAGCGTTCGATCTTGTGTGGTATGAAGAATTGCTGTGCAAGATAAAGTCTTCTCCCACCAGAGCTCTTTGATCCAAATCAATTGACAGGATGTTTTCCGTCGTCCTTGATGGAGCTGAATCGTGTACAAGAACTATATTCGCAGGAGTGCCACAGGGGAGCGTACTCGGCCCCACGCTTTACACACTTTCAACCATGGACATGCCCACTAGAGTTAACATTCCCAGGAATGACCCACAGACCCTTTTCCTTGCCATCTTTGCTAATGACATAGCCATTTTGGCCAAACATCCCTGTGTCTACAGCGCCACGTATATTCTGCAGCAATACATGTACCAGATGGGCAAGGCGCTGGAATATTGGTATCAATCAAGCACCTGCACGTTAAGGAGAGACGACTGCCCCGGAGTTTTCATGGAAGATCAACTTCTTGTCCCCATCATCAAGGAGACAGGTACCTGGGAGAGTACCTTGACAGGCTCATGACTTTTGGCTTGCACATAAACCAGCTTACAAAATTGTTTTATAGAAGAGCTGCTCAATTGGGATAGCTGCTAAACAGCAGAAATAAACTGTCATTGAAGAACAAGGTACATTCTATACATACAAGGCAATCATTGCATATAACTACTGTGCACCCACACAAGATGATTTTCCTCCAAGCCAAAGTACTGTCAGACCAAAGACCCTAGAACACAAAGATGCTTAACGCAGTGTAACAAAATGCCACAAGGTAGAGAATTTTATGTCACTTGTACGTGTATATTTTTCAGTGGTATGGAAGGGCATATTCGACTATCGGAATGATCCCTAAATAAATTATTGTTTTAGTGATAATAATAATAAAAGTCTATCCTAAGGCTATCGCACGAACGAACTGTCCAAGCCCCTTATTTTAAAATTCAAAAATATTCCGATTATATATAGTTTTAATCCTTGCTCAAATGTGAAGGGTATGCAAACCTTTTTCGTTTGGCGTCGGCAAAACTGTTTTTGATTGCCTGCAAGTCGCACTTGTGAGCTGAAGAGAAACGAATACACACACAGCATACTAATGTAAAATCGAAAGTCCACATCGAAAATCCACGATAAAAATTTTGAATGACATTCACTTCAATGGCCGTTACGCACCTTTGTGTTTATCCGGAGCCCCCAGGTACATGTGCACGAGAATACTGGAACGGGAACTAAATGTCCCAGTGATAGGCGACGTTATTGTCAAACAATCTGCAGACTACATTGAGGGAGACTCAGAGGACACAACTACTTCACAGAAAAAGGATAAATGTTGTCAGAGCCAGAAGAAGACTTTAGAGAATCCTTCCTCGTCTCTTCTACAAAGGGAACTGCAGCAATTGAAACGGGATCGTCTGGTCTTCTGCACCGTTAAGTTGACCAAAAGTATTCTTTTTGAAATAATAAATAAATATAAGTAAGTTGATGCTGAAGTTTATACCGCAGGACTATCCGACAAAAGTGAGATAAGATATAAGAAATAAAATAATATTAAATAAAAATCAAATAAATAAGGCTTATTAGCAGGGAAAGTCCCACATGTATACACTTGGTACACGTCTAGCAGACTGATGTTTACTTTTTATTTCTGTCCAATTCAAACACCTGCTTTGTTCTCATTTTCTAACTAGCATACTATGATCTAATTTTGCAGCGACGTCTGGCTTAAAATATTATAAAAACAAGAAAGAAAGTCGAGTCAAGCCCTACTATAATATACTCTGTACCCTGCAGCAGCAGCGCTGCGGTAGCGAACTTTCTTTTGGTCATACGAACTAAAAACTTTTCCAATACATCGTAAGTTGCTAATCAAAAGTGACAAAAAAGTTGTAAAAACAAAAAATTATATCTTATACACTATACTAGACAATTGAACTACAACTTAATCAAAATAATTAACACACCCTCCACCTTAATACGATTGATTTAGGCCCTTGCCCTTGCTATGATTCAAATTCTATAAGCATTGTTGAATAACCAGACCATTATGTAACGTTGCGACACTAATATGATAGGCGCACAACTAATTATATAACATTTTTAGAAGTTATTTTAAAACGATAAAAAACCGCAAAAACTAAATTGTTGAATAACATTTTTCGTTTTCTATTTTTGGAGTCTTCAATTAGTTGACTAGTCCACTTCTGAGATATGAGCAGAAAATCGATAATAAAATTTAATTAAGATATTAATTTTATATCTGTTTCTTAACCTTAGTTCGTATCTAGTGTGAAATTCACACACGCAAACTAATTTACACAAGCAGTCATGTCCGAGTTTTGTATGATTTGTGTCCAAATTTGTCTGTCAATAAAATGATTTCGTCGGGCTGCGTGCATATAACACATTGGGCCCGGAAGCTCTTAAAATGATTTCAAAAAAACAATACTAATTGCAAGGAATTCATGATTTTTTAAGCCAACTGTGGAATTTTTGAATAATTATAGATTCAGTTAACATTTTTTATCCCATTTTGTATACTCTTTTAAGCCGTTAAATGCGTTTTGAAAAAGCTCTTTTTAAAAGATCTAAAAATTAATTTTATGAAAGTAAAAGATTAAGGCAAATTTAAATTGTGATTCAAATAGAAAAATAACACCATTAATAGCCGATTTCTCATCTTCTGGTTAGCTGCAATATGTAAGATAAACTTAGATTTTACTATGTTATTTGTTAGATTATGTGACATGAAGATGAGAAATTGTCCCCAAGACACAACATTGCTTATTACACTGTGCAACAGTAAAAAGTTGAAGCTGGGTTTGGTCTGGTTAGCAGCCGTTTTCTTTTTATTGCACTTTGAAGTTTTCAGCTTCTGATTGGGCTTCGCGACTCCATATCACGTAAACTATTTAGAATTTCGCTTTGACTTCTTAGAGGAAGTCGTTGCTCTTGCTTTGGCTAACAAAACATTCGTAAGTAGCAAGTCAAAAAAGTCAAATCTTTATAATCCAAATTACAAAAAAATCTTGAAAACATCATGTTTTCCCCTCATTTTGTACTATTTTTTAACTTTGTCTTGAAAACTGTAACGAATTTGACTAAGCAATACAGGACAAAAACGTAGCTTGGACTTAAATAAACAAACGATTGGAACATATCAACTTCATTCGATTGGTCCTTCGTATAGTTACGGGCCCTTAAGAATGTAGAATTGGAAACAAAACTCGAAAAATGACAATTTTTGGTACCAATGTGCTGACACAGTCAAAAATTTCGATTGTTTTGTATTAAATCAAGAAAATAGTAAAAAAAACATAACTTAAAAACTGTAATTAAAAAAATTTAATAATTTTTACTTTTTTTCCGAAAATGTTCGTTTTTTTCGAGTTTTTATGACAGTTGTACGTGCTTTTGGGCCTATAACTACACACCTGCTCATATTAATAGGTACACACATCAACTCTAACTTTAAGGTAACAGGAAACAGTTTTATTCATTGTTTCAAACTTAAAATTTGTTCTCATTGGTTCTTAAACTATTTGTTTTTTATAAAATAAACTTAATTGTAACATAGAATAATAATATAACATAAAAGAGATCATTTTGTGTTTCAGATACGTTTTCAGTGTGATCATAATAATAGGTACACTTCATGTGTTGGTAAGGGAAAAAATTGATAATTTCCATTTTGTGTTCTTTTTTTAGGTAAATTAGTATTTCCTAACTTAGTATCCAGTGTATCCACCTCTATTTTTGGCCACTACTGCTATTCTTTTTGGCATACTTTTAATAAGAGCCTGACAAATCTCTACTGGTGTCTCATACCACAGTTTTTGGACACCTTCCCATAATTTTTGTTTATTTGAAAATGAATGCTTTGCCAATTTCTTTTTTAAGTCTCCCCACAAGTTTTCAATGGGGTTAAGGTCGGCGGATTGGCTTGATGTGTGTTTAGGATCATTGTCTTGCTGAAATACCCAACGTAATGGCATATTTTCCTCAGCATACGGTACCATAACTGTTTCCAATATGGATTTGTACTCTTCAGCATTCATTTTGTTCGTAGTCTGATAAATTGGACCTACGCCGGGAGAAGTAACCCCATACCATAAGATTATATTGCCACCTCCATGTTTGACTGTTTTTTTTGTAAACCGTGGAAGGAATTCCTTTCCATTAGGGCGTCGAACATTCCTTTCACAGTCATTCCCAAACAAATTAATCTTGGTTTCATCGCTCCATAATATATTTCTCCATTTTTTCTCCCCGGTGCATCCTACCCAGTCTTTGTGGTCCCTTGCAAAAGTTTGCCTCATGGTGATATTTTTTTTTGCGCAAAAGTGGGACTTTTCTGGCAATTCTTCCTGGTAGATTGGCATCTTGTAGTCGTCTTCGGATAGTTGGAGCACTAACTGAATTCCCAATTTCGGCTGCAATAGCCTTCGATGACTTAAATGGGTCCTTTTTGCTCAAAGTTACTATATAGTGGTCAAGGGTTTCTGTTGTTTTTTGTGGCCTTCCACGGGTTTCCTGTCTTGGTTTTCTTTCCAATGCATTTTTAACAAAATTATGAGACCTGTTCATTAATTTGGCGATGGCTCGTAAAGATTTGCCTTCTTTTCTCAGACTAAGAACCAATCGAGCTTCTTCTTTAGTACAATGAGAATTTCGACCCATTTTTTCTAAAAAAAAAATTATTTATTTCTCTGTATTGACAGGAGCTATACTTTATTTACCTTTAGTTACCAAAAGATCACTGATTGCAAAATTATTCACTTGATACTTGTGAGAAACGGAGACTGTACCTATTATTATGATCAGGCGAAATGTGTGGTGGACTCGCAATTTATAGAAAAGCTTTGATATACGGGGCAGCCCCTCTTTTAACTCTTTGTCACAGTGTGGCCAGACATTGACAACAACAAAAAACCAAACCAACCGGTTTGTTTATTTTGGTCTAAGCTACAACTTTGTGCTGTATTACTTGTCCAAATTTGAAACGGGTTTCAAGATGAAGTTGAAAAACTGTAGAAAAGTGGTCAAAACTTGGCTTTTTTGGGCAACTTTGTAATTTTGAGTAGGAAGATATAATTTTTTTGATTTGCTACAAAGAAATGTTTTGTAGGCCAACCCAAGAGCAACAACTTTGCAAGCAAAAAAGCAAAATTCACAATAATTTACGAGATATAGAATCGTTAGTTCTACTCTGAAGCTGAAAAGTTCAAAAGTTCTAGTCAGACCAAACCAAGACAGGGTTTTGATACTACCATCGTGTGATGACAATTTTTTGGTCTCGACGCTATCAACTTTTTTGAGTTTAAGAATGTGTCACAGTATTATATGAGGCCAAATAAATCGTAAGCAGATATTATGAAAAATTGTTTATATTTCTTCTAATTGCTGTTTCAATAACATTATACACTATGATGCGATTGAACTTTTCCAAAGTAGATTCCTCGTATATTTCCAACCTTGCCAGCAGACCCTAACGTCCTTCTTTGGAACCGAATTATTCTATTACTCATATTTCCGGAGTGAAGTCTTAGATTTAAGTTGCTTCAGTTGAAATGTATCAAGGCATAATAAGAATCGTGATGGAAAAGCTCATTATCAGCAATCGGGTCGGTCAATAAGCCATGTCGGCAGCATTTTCTTACCATAATTGAAACTTGTGGTATGTGTGTAAACATTAAATCGCATCAATTTGCTTGCAGTACTTAGGGCCAGGGCGCCTCTAATCTATTTACAATAATTACATATTAAATCTTAAAAAGTAGCTGAATAATTATTTTTTAACTTTAGGCCTTTTCTAACGACCTGCCTTAATGACATTCAACTTGCGGTTACTTTGAACTGACCCCAAACCCAAGAAGAGCCTTTGGCAATATTTGTCCTAATGATTCGCTACTTGAGGGGTGGCTATTTAATGCTGATTTGTGTACCAAAATTTACTGCAAAGCTGTGTGCCACCATCAAAACCACCCCAGGCCCTGGCCATGTGCCAGTTTTTTGGGGACCTCTCACATACTTGGACAACAACTCAACCAATTCGCCGCATAGGCTCTGAACACCTTGAGCCGTTTTTGCTTCAGGGCTAAAGGACAAAAGAGAAGAAGCATCAGCAGCAGGAGGAAGTAGAGCTGGGCTTTCAGTGCCATTTAGTAAAATTGCCTGTAATGTCTTATGTTCCTGTCCCTGCCCCTGTCCCTGTCCCTGAATAGAGGCATTAGCTGGCTAGCCCTACTTTACGAGTTGGTCGTGTGTCAGTTGCAGCTGCGGCTGCTTCTGCTGTTGCAGCTGTTGGTGTATTTTTCATTAGTTATACACTGGGCTCACCTTTTGTGTTGATTTTCAAGTGCATTCTGTACTTGATTCTTCTTTTTTTTTGTTCTTTATAAAATGGCCAAAGCTTTCTTGGCTACGAATATGACTAACTGAATGCAGATGGTACAAGCAGTCCAACTATATTTGATTTGTTTTCAATTACATTTCGATTTGGGAAAGTGATGAGAAGATTTCAGCTATGCATTGTGTTGGATAAGTGTATATTGTTTAACTAATATAACGAAAAGTTGGGCATAAATTTTATTTTAGTTGACAACTTTCATTACTCGCACTCTGTCTATTGTTTTTATACTCTGAAAGTGGCATGAGATGCCATATAGATGCTTTTTCCTAAGCGTTACAAAAATCTGCACAAAATAATGATAATATTACATAAGCTCTTAATGTGGACAATTAAAGTCATTCAATATATTATGCCCATTTCAACTCAAACATACGTATGTAAGCCCCAAAATTGATTGCCTTTCAATAAGTTCATGAACCAACAACCTCCGGTTTCGTTCTCCCAGCCCACTTCCTTTCCAACAATTATCTCAATTGCAATAAATCCATAATTATGCTTAAATTATTTTCCTGCTAACGTATTCGTAACATTTACAACAACTTAACGACAGCCTGGCACCGGCAGCAAATCAAACAGAAAGACCCAACACTTCTACACACAAACACACACATATCGTAACAATCAATGCGACCAAATAAATTTGCTGTCATTAATGTGCTACACTTCCGGTACTCCGCCGGCCGCGCGCCGCTTGGGAATAGCCGGAGTACATGTTAATTATCGGCTCGGTTAGGCAAGTGGTGCAGCGCAAAACAATTTATTGTTATACAATACAACAATAACTCTAACAAATCAATTAGAAAATCATTAAGCAGAACCTAAGCCATGGAAACACTGCTGATAACCTTGGACCAGTGCATACAAAAATGCTCTGCTACTGCGACGTTGACACACCGACTGTATAACAGTATCGATTAGAGAAGGTGCATGAGATTGCGAAAGATTATCGATATATCGAAATTTCGATATTTTTGCCCAATAATACAAATATCACTATCTCATATATTTCCGAGGCGATATATCGGAAATCGAATATTTTTTGGTGATATTTTTCTTTTGTTGCGAATAACTATGTCTTGTGCTCAAGCTTGTCTCTGGACATGTAAAGCAAAATGTTTAAAAGTTATTTTATTTAAGTTGATGCACAGAAATCACAATAAAGTTGTAAAGACCAGTGGCAACTCAACTAATATAAAGGTGCACTTAAAAGCAAAGCAGCCCATCTTTAAAAACGATAAATGCAAATATAATTGATTTTGATTTACCCTGGATCGGGACCCCATCAAGTTCTGGATGGAAAAGAAAGACGCATTGCTAGTGCTTTCTGACTTGGCATTGTCATATCTTTTTACACCGGAAAGCTCCGTGTCATCGGAAAGCTTGGATTCGGCTATAAAAGTGTGATTTCTGACACCAGAAACCGAATGACCGATGAGCAAATAACAAAACAAGTCCTCCTAAAATCTCTGTCTAACTATTATTGGTAAAATCACAGGTTTTTCATTTCGTAGACTTATATGAATAATTTTTTTTTATGCTTTGTAGTTCGAATGCTCTATTTTGAAAGATGATGAATTTAAAAAGTAAGCAGTTCTTTCGGTCTATAAATTTGAATTCTTGAATAATTAAAATATAAAATAAATATCTTTAATAAATATATGATACATTAATTCAATAATTTTTAAACGCAGTCAGAATGTAGTTCATTTTACGCTTCAAATGACGCCTCAATTACCTCAATAGACCTGTTCATTGTCGGGGTTTTATTGAAAAATATTACCCCAAAATATTTATATCGAAATTATACTTTTTCTATATCGTCAAAAATATCGATATAGATATTTTTGAAAATATCTCTAGTATACACCTTCAATGAGCACGGTTGTGGGTTTGTATATATGCTGACTCACTCTTCCGAGCGATCTTGCTTTTATTCTAAATTTCTCATCCCTTAACTTCTAACTTAACAAACACATGTTTGTAAGGCACATGCGTGTGTATAAATGTCATGCGTCAGTCTAAGGGGTGGTTTTCCACACAACGTCAAGTAGTTCACACCGGATGACCTCGTCAAGTGGTGTCCCGTCTATATAGATCCTTGTCACTGTCACTATTAAAATTTAATGGTATTACTAAAAGTCACATGTTTAAAGCTTATTTTGTCTTATGAATATGATGTTTAACGCTAAGTGACGATCGTGGTCGAGTCTCATTTTCAACTTTTTAACAAAGGATGTACGATGTTGCGTAGCCCGCGTATATTCGATTTTCGATTTTGATCTTTTGGTAGCGTAACGTTGGTACTCATGCCCCTCACTTGTGCAGACAAGGCCGGCCATTTTAAATGTTTACTAAATTTTTCCCAGCCATTTTTTGCTAGCACATGATTTGGCTCATCTCCGATTTTTGACTATTCCAAAAACTGAAATCGTTGCTTGTGCGCTAATTTTTGGCCAAAAATACCACTCCGCAGACTTCTGTGTCCAAAACTTGGGAGTCCCATGAAAGAACGGCGCCACGACACGATTGAGGCTATAAAGCCGGCATCGAAGGAGGAGCTAAGCAAGGCGCCAAAAAATATGATTTTTTTAAGTGCTTCGAGGATGGGAAAAAACGTTGGCATAAATGTATTATATCCGAGGGAGATTGTTTTGAAGCAGACAAAAGAGTTATTAATGAATAAATAAATACTTTTTGAAAAAATAGCAAAATTCGAGATACTTTTTGAACAAACCTTGTAGTTAACTGACTACTCAGTCATCAACTTATTGCATAAATATTTGGAAATGAACAAACTCCCCTTTGGGTCCTGCTTTTGCTAATGCTCTAAAGCAGCGATGCCAACATAGGAAATCAATGATCGTATACATGCAGGGCGCGACGCATACAAAACGACACACACGCTAGCGATTTCGTGTGTATGCGACGCGTAGAACAAAAACCGGGCTTGTTCTCTTCTTTGATTGGCGTTTGCGAGCGCAAGCAAACTGACCAACAACAATTTCATTATTGGTATTGGTGCTTATCTTTGTGAGTATTGGTGAGTGCTCTGTCGTAAGCAGCTTTTGGGCATGCCTGCTCTAAAGCCAACGCACAAGAGTAGTAAGTAGTGATTGGCGCCGATTAACCACTTTTTGTGCTTCGCTCCGTAACTCTGGACAAAACCTGAAACCAAGAGATACATAATTAATTATGCGCATTGCATAATTAACTTTAAAATCGCAAGAAAAATACTTAATAGTTTTATTTAGAGTTTTTTGATCAATTACAAAAACAACTGTTAGCTTTTACCAGCCTTATTCAAGATCGAACTGCGCTACAAATAGCTTTCCCACAGACTTTGCTTTTTGGATACAAAGAAAGCGATTTCTATTTCAATTAAAACTGATACGAATCCGAAAATACAATAAACATTCTATTAATTTAAATTCCGTATCAAATATACCTCACAATTCAAAATTTACACCAAATTTCAAATATCTGTCATGATCATCATCAGTATTCATCAGTATATGTCAAAATTGAAATATTAATACCAATGGCTTCCCCGCTTTCTATTATATTGTGTTAAGATTTCACACCAATCGGATAAGTGGTTACAAAGATGCCACTTACAGCCAATAATTGCTTTCCTGGAAAATAGGAAAAAAACACTTGTGCTGTTATTCCATATTGCCATAGATATATAAACCAAAAAGAATAGACGAACTTTTTAAATTTTGTGAATATTTTCAAAAGATAAAATAACAAGAAGTTTTTAGATCTAAAAAAGGGTGTTTATATAAACTGTACAAAAAAGTATTAAAAGCTTTTTCATTCAAGTTTGATGCTTTAAGATCTCTACGCTATTGTGAAGTAACGAGAAGAAATGTACAATTTTCATATACAAATTTTGAACGGAGTGCAGACGTAAGATTTTTTGTATGTATCAACTGCATACAGGGCTTTAATGTGAAAAATTTTTTACACACTCTTTTTTCAACGTATTGTCCATCGCAAGCCACTACTCTTTCCCATCTTTCTGGCAATTTTTGGATACCATCCCGAAAAGCGATGCGTCTTTTTATGCGATCCGCGAATCGATCCAATTTTGGAGTTCTTCAAAAAAACGAAAGGCTGATCCTCAAAGGCGTGCCTCATCGACGCAAACAAATAGTTATCGGAAGGGGCAATGTCTGGGCTATACGGCGGATGGGGTAGGACTTTCCGTTTCAGCGGTTCAGGTATGTTTTGACAGGCCGGGCAACATGTGGCCGTGCGTTGTCATGTAACAAAATAAACTTGTCGTGCATTTGCTCGTATTCTGGCCGTTTTTGCTTCAACGATCGGCTCAAACGCATCAATTGAGTTTGGTAGAGTTGCCCTGTGATGGTTTTACCCTGTTGCAGCAATTGGTCCAACCAAATACAGAGCATGATCGTAATGAACCCATTTTTTTATCACCAGTGACAATCAGTGTTGCCAAATAACCTTCATTCCCGTAATTTTGAGCTTTTTTTAAAACCGTATTGCGGGAAAAAATTTAGAAACAGCGGGAGTTCTGACATTTTTAAAAATAATTTCCGCTTTTTTCAGTCAATTGCAAAACTTGTAAGCAAATCGATAGCTTGTCATCACTGTCAGTCACTTATCGACCCTAATTGCCACTTCTAACGTTCAGGAAGCAGTTATCTCAAAGTGCTAGCCAAGTTTACAGATCGTTTGACAAAAATGCCAAAAGTTTTCCAACCAAAAAGTCGTTAAGTCTGGCTGCAGAACCCGGAGTTTAAGGCTTAGCTCCGCAAGATTGAATCTAATACCTCTTGAGTTTACTGCAGTTATTGCAAATGCACAATATGACAATGTAAACTTCACTAAACTTCAACTTAAAAAAATAGACTATTTCATCAGATACTAATATTAATATAATACAAGTAGACGATTTCGAGAAATTTATTTTCAAAGATTTATGCTTCATGTAGATAGCGAATTGGAGAAATCTATTCGACACTGCTGCACAAATTTCTAAGTTAAACTTAAAAATCAACTGAAGCTCAGGGACTGGTCTACTATTTGGATTTTCACAAAATTCATTGTATTCAGCAGTTTAATTGATTTCAGTTTAAGCCCAATATGCAGTTGTGAAGTAACAAGCAGCAACGAGAAGTAAAGTAAAGGTAGGTAGGTAGTTCCGGCTGGCTCCTTGTAGGGGCCACACATAGACCTTACGGTCCTTAGTGAGACCGGGTGGTTTTTCTGGGTAACATTAAAATCCAAGAGGATCTTTGACGTTTTGGCAAATGCCAATAGTTGTTTGGGAGACTTCCTTGACGCCTCTTTAAGAGAGGTGAGGCTTAGGGAGTGCAGATGTCTTAATCTTGTCTTAGCGATCGCTCGGCCGCTGCAGATGAGGTGTTCCAGAGTTTCGACGACTCCAGGTTCCATACATTTCCTGCAGATGTCCGTTGTCGTGATGACTAGCTTTTTCGCATGAGCACCTGCTATGCAGTGACCAGTTAGTATGCCTATAAGCAGTCTACAGTCTCTTCTTTGGAGCAGTAGCATATAGTGCGTGAGTTTTTTGTCTGTTGTCTTGCACATGATTTTTGAGATTCTGCAGCCTGTTGTGTTCTTCCACTTTTCCTCTGCTTCTTTCTCCGCTATCTCTTCCATCTTGCTGAATAGCGTCTGTACGGAGATAGGTATGTTTAGTGTTGCTTCTTGGCTTAGTGCGGTTCCGGCTTTTGCAAGACTGTCAGCCATCTCGTTTCCATCAATGCCCCGGTGGCTGGGAATCCAATAGATTTGCACCTTTCTAGAGATGCTGAGGGAATGGTGCGTATTGTTCTGCCAATTCCGCTGCTTTCCCTATTGCGAAGACTTCCGCCTGGAATATGGTGCGGTGGTCTGGCAGTTTATAAGAGAGCCTCAATTCCGGCTCATCGCAGTATACAGCGGCTCCGACTATTAAGGCCATCTTGGAGCCGTCTGTGAATAGGTGCATTGCTTCCTGGGCCAGTCCTGTACGCCAGTCTTCTGGTCCCAGTAATGCTGATGCACCTGTGAAGTTGGTTTTTGGGATCATGTAGTCCGTGCTACTGTTGATCACTCTACCCACCATGCTGTCTCCATAGCTTTGTTGCGCCATGGTGCCTGCCGCACAAAGTCGTTGGGCCGTCTTTTGTGCAAGGAGGCGTGCTTGGATGTCCAGGGGGTTGATGTGTTCGAGTGCTTTTGTTGGAGTGGATGCAGACTAATGCCTGCCGCTGGGCCTTTTCCATCAGCTTTAGATATGTGGACTTCTCCGTGGCTTGCCACCATACCAATATGAAATGTAGTAGTATTGAGATGAAGAGCCAGTGCGTTAGACTTGGTGATAGGCCCCAAGTGCTGCTTAGCATCTTCTGGGATGCATATAGCGCATTGGTTCCCTTTTTACCCTTTCCTCCACATTGAGTCTCCATGACAGTTTACTGTCGATTACTATTCCAAGGTATTTTACGTTGTTCTTTGGCGTTAGCCGTATTGCATTTATCGTAGGTGGAGTCCATTGCGGTGCCTTGTATCTCTTGGTGAAGAGAATCCGGTCCGTCTTCTCCGCATTGATACTGAGTCCGGCTTCTGTGGCCCACTTTTAGTATCTCTTTAAGAGTAGAGTCCATGATTGAGCTAAGAGTCGATGGACATTTCCCCATGATAATTATGCTTATGTCGTCAGCATATGCGGTTATCTTGGGTGCTTTTCTGCGGAATTTTAGTAATAGTTTGTTGACCACAAGGTTCCATAGAAGGGGCGACAGGACTACGCCCTGAGGCGTTCCGCCATGTGCCTCTTTCGTCATGGTTGTGGTACCCTACTCGGCTTGTACTCTTCTGCAGCTCAGCAGGTTGTATATCCAGGAGTCCAATGCATTGTGTATTGCTAGTGCCCTTAGGCTTCGCATGCCCTACGTGGCTTAAATTGGGACCCTAACCTTCGTTTACCAACGTACTCCAGCAGACTTTTGCTTATTGACCTTCCTTCGTTAGCTAACCGTAGAACAGTCTTAGGTGTTTCTTTTCTTCATAAGCTAATTATCGGTGATGTAGACTCTTCTGATCTTTTAGATCGCCTTAACTTATCCGTTCCTTCTAGGCCAACTAGAAACTATTTTCCTTTTCTCTTGTCTAGATGCACAACTGATTATGCCCAGCATAATCGATTTCAGGTTTTATGTAAGAATTACAATGATCTCAATCACCTGCTCTCAACAGAACTCTCTCTCTTTTCTCTAAAAACGTCTCTCTATAATTATCTCCGGGGAAATCTCTGACCACTCCCAGCTGTGAAAAGGGGCATAGCTTGCCGGACTGGTTAAAAAATCCTCCCCCACCGGGTCAGAGATTTTCCGGTTATTTAGTTTTAAGTTTTACATATACATTTTTTATTTTTAAAGTTTTATTTTAGATAGTTTTCTCTCTTTCTCTCTATCTCTGTTTTAGTTTAATTTATTATATTGTCTTATTTTTTCCTTTGCTCCTACATAACTATAGGTTTTGGTTTTTTCTCTCTCTCCCTTTTCTCGATCTCTATATTATTAAAGTTTTTGTTAGCTCTAATAACGTCTCTGACTACAATCGGCTGTGAATAGGGGCATAGCTGGCCGGACGGGCAAATAAAATACCCCCACCGTGTCGGAGTCGTTATTAGTTTATTGTGTAATTTTATTAGATTTTCTTTGATAGGCTTCCTTTAGCTCATAAAATTTTTTGTAACGTATTTATACTTTTGTTGATAGCATTTGTTTGTCGACTCTAAATAAATAAATAAATGAATAATTATCGCTTCTGTGGTGACGTTGTTAAATGCCTGATGGTACAGTGCCTTCTCGATGGTGACTACTAGAAGTAAAGTAAAAATCTCATACAAAAATTTTGACAGAAGAGCAGACGTACCTGACAATCTTAGCATTTCGGTTGACAACATTCTTCGACCAAAAAAATCAAAGCATTGTTACCATTTTGGAAGTATTTTTCGTAGTAGAAGATATTGGAAAATTAACGGTTAATATAATGAAATACGTTTACTAAAATGAGAGAACAACGATGAAAACAAGTTTTAGAGTAAAGTAATCGCTTCCAAAGCTCTGAAGGTAATGAAAATTTTTTTGAGTTAGCCTTGTTTTTGCGATTCAGATGTGGTTCTTGTCATGGTCCAACGCTGAAGTTGGGCGTGTCTTCAGTCAAGCTAATTTTACAATAAATCAAAACTCAGCAATCTAATGAAGTAAGCACTCTCAACTTCAATATTATGGGTTTTTTTTTTTGATTTTAGCAAATTAAATCTAGTATACAATACAAAACTTAATAATAGTTTAACGAGCAATAGCTACCAGGGCCTTCGACTCGCAATTATGGACTGCAGCGTCTAAGTTTGTTGATAGGTGTTGATGTGTACATTCAGTGTGTCCGATGCGCAAGCGAATGAAAGTTCCACTTGCTCTTTTCCAAAGATGGGCGGAATATTATGTATAAAATATTGCATATTAGTGAAACTGAAATTAGAAGATTACATTAAAAATATTATATGTGCAGTTACAGATACGGGATACGTCGACATGCGAAATGCTACGTAGATTATAAGGTCCTTCGTAGTAACTTAAAGCAAATAGGCACAACTGCGGCCTACGACAATAATGAGGACAAGGAACTTCTTCACTCCGATGATGTTTTAAATATATAATTGCATAAATAATGAGAAAAGCCATGCGCTTTTTTACAGTTTTTTTTGTCGAAAAATACATCTTTCTTGTCCTCTCCGTCCCGCCGAAAACGACTGGTCACAATACGATGGCAAAAACAAATTTTCTATTTTGCCGAAAAGTAAACTTTCCCGCAAATTGTGTTTTATTGGCACAAATTTGACATATTCGGAGCACAAAAAAAAAACTATATTGCTTACACTTCAGCGAAACGACACATACTGAAAAAGAAAGAGGCTTCAAAATGAAATCGGTTGCAACATTAACCGATTCGATTTAATACTAGTGACGCCGAGTCTTAGAAAAAAAATATATATATATTTTATTAGATTGAACCACAACTAACAGAATTATTTTTGCTGGGTTAAGTCCATGGACAACTTTAAGCGCAAATTTGTACAAAATCGTTTATTTTGAGTTATGACAGCCTTGAAGTAAGTGAGCGATATGTAGACTTGGCGCTTGTGAAATAAAAACGTTTTAGCTGTCGTATAGTTTTGATATACACCTTATTTAGGTATGAGCAAAGTATTTTTTTGAGGGTCCTTAGCTGATATTTTGACTTTCGATTTGCCATTAAGCTGTACACAGTGCCGTAACATAACATTAAAATTGGTTGCCTACTTTTTTGACATCACATGCGGGCCACCTCTTCCCCTTCCCCTTTGGCTTTGGGGCTTCCGTGTGCCGTGTTCATTAGCGCTTTGGCGCCTTCATACGCTGACTGACGCTTTGCTGTAATTTCGCATTGCGTGTGCTTCATTTTTTTTTTTGGCAGACGAGGGCGTAAACTTGAGCCAGTTAGTGGGGCCTGTGTATAAATAGCCAATCTAAGAAAGATATATGTAGGTTTATATGCTGGCTCTCTTCTTTTTTGTGCAATTAAAAGCCGGCTTTTGGGCAAATTTTCAACATTGCCAAAAGGTGAAAGTTTAATGAACACATGGCGTGTCATGGATCGAATGAAATGCGAAATATTGGCTACATTGCCTTTGAATAATGTACCATGTTGCCGTTTACTTTGTAAAAATAAGTGCCTGGTCGCCCATGTTTTGCGGACGTGCGTCGCGCCGTTTGTCAATCAGCGTTACAAATTGTTGATTACACCTACATTAAGTCAAGGGCACAGGACAACAGTTACATTTACAGTAATGTGGAGCGACCGATCGATACTCTCTCTCTCACTTTTGCTGTGTCTCTCCGGCTGGGATTTTTGCACACGAAAAGCAAATCGAAACCAGAAACGTGGTTTTACATACAAAGTCCATCGTGTTTTCTATATAATATTTCATATATATATATACTGTATACACCTACATCCATTTACTATATGTGTTTCTACTCTCGCTCTGTGTATATAGGACACTTTGTGTGTCGTTTTATTTGCCTTATTACTGACACGCAGCATATTTAGTAGCTGGCTTAGCGGCATTGCCCTGTTTATAGTCAGTCGCAACTCTATGGAAGAGCTCTATGGGCCTGAGTTTTTTCTTTTTTTTTTTTTGGAGGGTCGTCCCTTCTGCAGTCGCGTCGAGTCACTTATTAGAATGTCTGAATGTGGGCGTGTGAGTGAGTGTAAGTATGTGCCAGTTGAAGTGACATTGACTTTTGTTTGTTTGCTTTTGCGGAAACTTGTGAAAGAAGTTTGCTTTAAAAATGACAATAAATGTGCAAAAATATTACGTGTGAAAAAGGTTATGAAAAATGTTCATATCAAAATATCTCTTTTTTTGTCAATATGTTTTGGGGATTTTTTTCGAATAAGTTCAACACTTTGAAAAACAGTTATTTATATTAGCATTAGAAATGCTTAAACCACGAAAGTGCCTACACTAGTTTGTATTTTCTTAATGATTATCATCTCTGACACAATTGGATTATCTTGTCAACTGTGATTGTTCGACTCATACACAAAGTATACTTGACCATAGAGCCCCAAAGAGTCAAGCCGAGCTTCTGACAATCTCAATGAAATTTTCGCAGAAGAGAAAGAGACCTATAGTTTTACGCCGAATCCGAACGGCAATGTTTGAGAAGCTTTTTCATGTCTACTTACTTCACAGCTGGCGAAAATAGCTGCGTAAGGTGACCAGTTGTGTAAAAGATTTTAAGGAAACATTTTGTTTAGATGCTCCGAGGCGTGCCCCACATAAATTTTTTGTTAGAATTTGTTTTTTTCGTTCAACATAGACAATAACTAAATTATGGCATATTAATTAAAAATTTTAGAGCTGAAAATCTTGAATAATCCATTTAGCTAGCTAATATTGTAAAACTGGCAGGTACCCGGCGTGCGTTGCTACGCTCCCTCTAGCATTTTAAGCACAAATCTAAAAAGTGAAGCTTTCTTGACGATTGCCATCCGTCAAATCTTTACAATAAAATTAAGCAAGTTTCGCGATTTGTTTTACCTTTCCGTTTATTTACCCGTCTTCATAATAATCTAAAGTCATAATTTTTATTTGGAAATTTCGAGATTTTCCGGTTTGTTTTTGGTCTTCATGTCAATCTAGACCACTGTTATCCAAACTCACACAATCAAACATTACGGTTGTGTGCTTAGCAGCGAAACACGATGTAGACGTCACAACAAACAAATGCCACGAACATAAGCCTCGTGAAGTAAAACAAAAAGCCGAACACGCGCATCATAAGAGAGCAAGCCGCCGAGCATGCTATTTATAGAACACACGTATTCTGTCTGTCTATACGTGTGTCGTCTGCGACGCCGGCAAAATTATTAGTTCCTATCCCATGGGAAAGGCTTTTGGCATTTTGGACACCACTGATCTACCCTCATAAACGAATTTTTGCAAATTTACAATTTTCTTAAGTCGATTGAACGTCATTTCCTATTTACCCGTCTTTAATTGCCAACTATTAAATCATTATACAATTTTGAAAGTTTCGCGATTTTTGGGTCCGTTTGATCAACACTTCCTATTAGCAATCTTAACTAATATAAGAATTTTTGCAAATTTCTCGAATTTTTTTAACCGAATAACCGACGCCTCCAGTTTACCCGACTGAATCTGAACTAATTATAACATTTGTCTAATTTTCACTCGTCAATTTACCAGTGTTCATAATAATCTAGTTCATAGGAAAATTTTTAAAATTTCGACTTTTTGGACCGTATGATCTAACCATTTGCATACTTGCCAAGGTATTTCAATCTTTTTTCAGATTGCAAGCTTCATAAAAAAAAATCTAGGTTTAAGCTTGATTTTGCTTTTTTCTTAAATTCAATGCATCCGAATTATCAATATATGAAGAACAAGAAACGAACTCGCACAGAGAGGTTTTAACTACCGGTTTTGTGACCTTATCATTAAATGCATCAAAGTGTTTTTTTCTCGATTCTAGGCTAAAGTTCAAAGCTCCAAATAGCATCGAAGACTTTGCTCTACATACAACAAAGACCTATAAACTGTATGCAGAACCTGTCTCGGTCTGTGTACAACAGAAATGTTCGCTGAGAACGCGCTTACTGTTAAGTAGTTCTGGTTGAGCAATCAGCACATTACAGGCTCACAATAAATGGCTGAAAATTTTGTCATTTTGTGGCTAGTAGTGTATGCTTCGAACGTTTTGGAAGGAATTATCGAGCAGGTTCAGGAATAAGCAATGCAGATCTCTGATATGTAGTAAAGAAGTTTTATATATTCTTCCCTAATCGTTCTAGCTTACTAATTAAGAAATTTCTTACGCAAAAAGTGAAATTTTTTAAAATGTTTGTAGGAATTTAAATAATTTTTACTTAATTTTACAGATTTATTAAAACTAAAAAAATATACTAATAGAGTATTCACCAGCCCGCGTAAAAGCGTAATTGTGTAAATTTACACGACGCAGCTATTGAGCGCCCCTTCTGTTTACTCTCGTAATTTTTGGCGTAATTCAGCTGTTTGTGACAGGCTGTGAATTTTGCTGTTAATTGAGATTCAATACTTTCTATTTACAACTAATTTCAGACGCCTCAGTGTCGTAGAGCACTGCATGCATAACTCATAAACGGTAAGACGTTAAGACGTGTGTTCCAACCATGGAGCTGACTTTTTATTTTTTTATTTCCTCTTATTATCGTTTGTGATTGCCATCTTTTGACTGACCTCGGCCATAGTTTTGGGCTTATTTAATAAAAAAAAAAAGAATCTTTTACCGGGACTTGAGCCGAAATATCAAAAAATACAAGGAGACAATCCTATTCACTCAGCCAACGGCTACACAGAAACACATGTATCTAAATTTCTATATCAGATAAGTACGATACTAAGTACTTTTAGCCGATACTTTGAACACTTCAAGTTTTTCCACTTTTACACTCTTACGAGCGATTTTATAAACATACCACAGGGCAACAAAAAGTTGTTAATTTTTTCATGTGTTTTGTTTTTGTGTCGTAAACTTTTGGAGTTTACGCTTTTACGAGGGCTGGTGAATACCCTATATATTATATATACAGTCATGTTCTCAATTCCACTACTTTTTGAAAAGTAAATCGAACGCAATTCCGCTTGGGTTTTGTTTTTGTGTTCTCAATTCCGAATGAAATTGCTCTCTTGTTCCTTTTTGCAAACCACTGGTCCAAGCGAGATTGGCACTAGATACATAAGAGAGAATCCACAATTCCAATTGATTTGAGAGAGGCTGACTTTCAGGTTTCCCTTTTCGGTTTGGCTTGGGCAAGCCAAATTCTGGACATATTAAACAATCAAAATCCTAGTAAATCAATTAATGACTTAAATGCAAATCATATTTCACCAACCATTTCTAGATGGATCACAAAATTAAGAAAAATGCACTTTACTTACATCTAGCAACTGTAAGAGTGTATAATTTGGCACTTACTTTTCATTCCACCGACCAACAAGCATTACTTTTCAAAACAAAAATTTTTTTCGTTTTGGTGTTGCGAGAACATGAATCAATTCCACTTTCGAAAAGTTGCCGTGGAAGTGGAATTGAGAGCATCTCTGATTAATATTTAAAAAATAAATGGTTTTAAAGTGAGTTTAGCACTATTTTTACAGTCAGGCCTGTTCCGGTTTTCACATATTTTTTCGATTTCAAATGAAAACAAAATCGAACGATTTGATTTAAGTTGTTCTGGTATTCGAATGTTTCATTTCCAAAATGTTGACTACTTTTCCACCTCAATATGCTGCAAACATCAAAAAACACACGGAAAAGTCAAAGAAGTTAATAGTATTTTAATAAAGCTGTTTAAGATGTCGTTTTTATTTTTGATGGAAGCTTATTCGAATGTTTCAAGCGTTCCATAAAAAAGTGAAAACCGGAACAGTGTAAACCAAAAAATGTGAATTCGATTTGGCTGGCACAGAACAAAATGAAAGCTTTTCAAAGCTTTTCATAAAAACTATTTATTTTTATATGACAAATTTTTTTTAAAAGAATGTGAGATTGCAGAAAGTATCTAAATACACTAAACATTGCTACAAAAATAATTTTAAGCCATTATTTTGACACCATTAAGTAAAAATACGAATTTACTTTTGAATTCATCGACTCCGAGCAATGTGAATTCAAATCGAGTAAATCTATCGAATTGTGAAAACCGGAACAGGTAACCAAATCGAGTTCGAGCAAATTAAGTGAAATTGGAAACCGGAACAGGACTGAGTGCAAATGCTCAGTATTCAGTATGTTTTCAGTATTTTTTCGATAGATTTTCAATCAAACTAACATTTCCTAAAAAAGTCTTATAGATTAAGAAACGAAATCCTGTACCTAGCGCTGGTGCAAATTTTAATCAAAAGAACTTGCTCCCTGACGCATCATGATAGAGGCGCAACTATTTCCTCGAAATAGTACGGAAATAGTAGTCCTTTCAATTAATACTGATACCATCAGCTGTAATAGTATGTCGATGGGCTTCTTCTTCTCTTGGGTCATTTAATTCACTTAATTGAAAAATCTGTTTTTAAATGCGCGGCAAGTAATTTGAATAAACAAATAAATATATTAAAACTTAATTTTGACTTCTTTTAAGCAATTTCCATGACTACAGGGAGCTACATAAAGTCTGAGCCTCGATTTTCCTTTAACATAGTTTAAAAAAAATGAAGCTATTGGTTCAGCAGAAACTTTTCGATGTATAAATATTTTTCTAATACCTGATCAGCGAACAATCTTTCTGTTGAACACGGCCAATGATTCTTGTCATTCCTAGAATTTAATTATTCTGCAGAAGTGAACTGCTTTCACCGTTCTTAATCTTTGGCTTAGTTTTTTTGTATGCACAGTTAATGAAGTATCTCTGTTAAGCAATATTTCTTTTAATATTTTCCAAGGACTGTCTTGGCTTATGAGCAAATGTGGTACCGGCTTTACCATTTCTTAAAATTCGTAAAAATCATTTCTCTTTAACAATGTTACTATTTCAGCGACCGTAAGATTTCTATCATAGAACTTTTTAGCGGGCTCTAGGTCTAAAAGTTATGATTTTCATTATAACATTTCTAAAACAAGACACACACTCTCTTTAATTGAAAATTATCCCCCTCAACGAAGGTCGCTCAAAATTGAACCAAATTAATTAACTTGGCTCAGAGGTATATGGCGGGATCAAAAAAATGATATGTAAAAATATTGGACTTAAGTAATTCCGTTTACACCTATTCTAAGTCAGTTCGGAAAGGGTCAAATAAATGTTTTCATATATTTCGGGTGCTGGTATATTTGGGATAGGAATTTTCATTGAACTTTACAATTTTACATTAGGAATCTGCATGGCTGGGCTTATGATGAATGAAACTTAAAGCTGTTAGCAATTTTATTCCCCAAACATTTCAGCTGCAGTGGCATGATGTTATTCTCCTATCATTAACATATTCAACTTGTGTCTTGCAGTGTGCTCCCCCTCTATCAACTAAATGTTTATTAATTTAATTTCTTTATTTGATGTTCCAGTTTTCCACTTTTCTATTTTTCTGTGTTCAGTTTTATGTTAACTGTTTAATCCTTCTTGAACTCTATGTGTGTGTTTATGCCTTTAACTAACCAAAACAAAAGCAAAAAAAAAAAAAAAGAAACTACGTTTTGATGTTGTAATTAAAACTGAAAGCCAATGAAATTTAAATATATTTGAATTTGAATTCGATATTTTGATTGCTTTTGCCTTAGTCGTTAATCTTGTGATAAGTTGTATTTTGTATGCCAATATGTACTCCCTCTACCCCCAAAAACCACAATCGAGAGATGCCCCCACACTGCCCAAAACTAATCACAGAAACTGTATATATTTTCTATGCAACTGCCTCACAAAACCAATCTCGAACCACAACCACTATGTTGTTGTCATCGTCGTCTGCTCCGCTTTGGTGTGTTTGGTCCTCGTTACACTCGCTCTCATTGGTCCCAATGATCATAGTGCGCTCAGGGACGAGCCGCTTGGCTGGAGCGTGGCCGACGCTGCAGTGTCCAGGATCAGCAACAGCAGCAGGCCACCCATCGCCGCTGGGTGAAGCGGAATCGAGTAAGTTCTAACCAATATGACGAGCCAGAGTAGCTATAAATATATGTAGAACGCTTTCCTCTCCAAAAAATTTATGCAATTTCAAGATCACCTTTTACTTTTCCTTTCCTGATCACCTCACTTACTTGTCACTCACTTTCTAAATGTTGAGAGCATAATTTAACTGCGATTTTCATGAACTATAATCATTAATATAGCTCAGATATATTGAGATATGTATATTTCTAGTATAGAAAACATTAATAAATTAATCATTTTCAGTATTGAAGTTTAATTCATTTGATCATTTAAGATAGTGAATAAATTATATGGAATCGATACTGAAATTGATCTAAATAAAAAGTGTTCGTTACTTTATTTAGATGTGGGAGAATTAAATTGAATTGAAACTTGGCTATATATGCTCTTGTGCCCTTATAGACCAAACAAATTAAACAGCTTCCGGAAAGTAGTCAGATTCTTTCTTTTCGATCCCAATTAGGTTTCATTTATTGATATTTCATTGATTTTTATATCTTTTTTTCCGTGATGCTATTTCATAAGTACCTGATCTCTGTTAAGTTTCGGGAATAGTTAACTTTTAGTGTGACCAGGTTTGATTGGACATTTTCATTGAAATGTGAAACGATAAACTCACTTAATATGAATTGATATTTTTGCGATTTTTGAGAGTGAGATACTTTTAAGCCCGTAACCACTTCTCAGTGACAAAAGATCTTGATTTGTGATTACACTGTGAACCACTTTCCAACAAAAAAATTTTGATACCAACGAGAACAAAAAAACCGACTTGAAACCCGGCACCAATAGCAATGATTATAAGGAGAGGCAGTTGGCAATCATGTATTTTTAAGCGAAAAACTTACTGAAGATAGAATCGGGAGATTCTTGAAAATAAAAAGTGTTGGAAGCTGGATATATTTTGTTATGTTTGTGGCTTTTATGTTCCCAAACGTTCATCTAACTTAACCTAACAAATTTAGGTTAGGTTCTGATCAACCAGATTTCTTGGATCCTTCGTGAATGCCATAAACACTGTGTAGACGCTGCTACTGTTATATTTTAAGCTGGTTGAACAAAAAACAAGAACGAATGCCATTTGGTATGCCGGTCATATGGACAGATCCAAATGGACAGACCCAAATGGACAAGCTAAAGAGAAGTGCTACGGTTGCATACATTTCATAAGTGGAATAAACAGAAAAAAAAATGTCAAAGACAATTTACGTTCGTGGTCGCTATGTTTCACTTCCACAACAACATTCGGATGCGGACCCACCACTTTTTGGTGTCCGGGTCCGGACACAGTATCGATAATGACAGAGCAGACAGATCCCAACGACCCAATGTTTGAGTCAGATGAAGAAGACGATGAACCAGAGCTCGTAACACAAGCTGAAATGGATTACGTTGTCGCTAAGCTGAGATTGTCTCAACGCAAATCTGTATTTTTTTCTAGTCAATTTTACGAGTTTTACTTAAACTTTTATAACTTTCTAGGTCACAATTATATAAAAAAATAATCTTATGAAATTGTTATATTCATAAAAAATATCGAAATAAATACTATTTAAATTGGTGGCGGTTTTCAAGATAAAAGAAAAACCCTTAACAAAAGCAGTAAAAAAGGTTGATACATTTACATTTTCGTGACTTTGAGCATGAAGACGGTTTTATTTTGAGCTGGTTGAAGGAAGTGTTTTGTGGGCGTGGTTAAGAGCTACAAAATTGCTGAAGATAGTAAAAAAAATTTCAAATAGTTTATGGGATATATACCCTGTTTATACTCAAACTAAATATCATGATAAATGTTCTTCAAAGTATGCTTTGTTTATAAATACCAATAATTTAGAAAAATATTAAATTTATATTTGGCTTAACACTTAATTTTTTGAATACCTTCAACTGCTCCGACAACCTGAGTGCACGTTCGGTGTGGATTATGTAGTACGCTGCCACAACTGACCATCAAATTTCTTTATTAAAATTTTTAATTATTAAAACAAGAAAGAAAGTCGGTCAAGCCCGACTATAACATACTCTGTACCCTTAACGTCGCAGCTCGCATTTGCTCACGAGTTATACTCGCTCATCTCTAAGTTTCACTCTCTCTCTCTCTTTCTCTCTCTCTCACTAAGATTGCCGTTCAATAGAATGCTGTGGTGATGGGTGGGGGGTGGTGGGTATTTACTGGCCGTTTTTTGCTCATAACTTGAGTACCGTTCATCCGATCTTTATTATTCCTTCAGCAAATCGATAAATAATTTTGTTTACAAGGTATCTCTAGAAAGTACGAACGATCTATCTTCAAAACTGTAGGAGATATGACGCTTTTTCCAAATTGCGGGGGCGGGAGGTGGCGTGGCAAAAATTGAAAATAAACTTGATCTGCCTGCAAGTATAAGAAATATATGCCCCATACATGTCAAACCTCTATCTTACCATCTCTGAGATCTCTTCGTTCATACGGACGGACGGACAGACGGACAGAAGGACGGACAGACGGACATGGCTATATCGAATCGGCTCTTGATGCTGATCAAGAATATATATACTTTATAGGGTCGGAAACGATTCCTTCTCCCTGTTACATACTTTTGCACAAACTTAATATACTCTATGTACCTTCGGTACAGAGTATAAAAAATATAGTTTGCATACTTTTAAGGGCATATATCATGATAATTTTTTTGTGTATAAACAGGGTAATAGACTTGAACAACAAAACATTTATTAAAAAACAAGAAACCCTAAGCCAATCATACCAAACACAGCAAGGGTTTTTTAACTACCATAAGTACCTTTCAAATTTTGTTGGTCTCGTTGGTATCAAAATTTTTTTGTTGAAAAATGTTTCACACTATTATTCAAGGCAAAAAATTTAAGCTTTTTTTCAGTTTATTAAAGGGTTGATGGTGATTTTATATGATTTTCGTGTGTTGAACACAAATCTGTGTTGGAAAATGGTCCATCAAGTCTAAATTTTTGGTACTTTGAGTCTAAAGTTGCTTAAAATGCCTATTCTGACCCTTTGTGAGGAGCCAACAATTTTGTTTTAACTCTTATTTATGTTATCGAAAAGTACTATTTTCGAACTTTAAAATAAACTATTCCAAAGAATTTTACGATTTTTTTAAGCAAAGATATACCATTTTGAATATATATATTCGAAATGTCAACATTTTGTACTGTCAATAAGTATTCAATGGATGTTGTAAAGAAATTTCACTCGAATCCCTAAATCACAGCTGAATCAGCCTTGATTTGGAAGGGCTGGTACTGAAATCATGGCTGCCTTTACAGGACCTTCTCTTCTTTCAGGCATGATTTCAGTACTGAATTTTCATGGGTTAATTTCATGGATAGTACTGAAAACAGTACTGAAATCAGTCCTGAATTGGAACAGTTCCTTTTTCTCATGTCTGAATCAGCGCTGACAAATTCAGTACTGATAAAAGGTGACAGAAAATTTAGAAACAAAATAAATAATAAAAAAAAAAAAAGTACTGAGGCGTAACCTTGTAGGGATTCAATTCAAACAACTAGCCTTCTGTACTGTTTTTGATTTGCACACCTTTGGACAGTAGAAAATTTAATCATTTCCAACACATGTACCTGAAATGGTATATCTTCGCTTAATAAATTGTTAGAATTATTTAGGATAAGTTTTTTAAGGCTAATTAATGGTACTATACAATGATTCTTCATATATATGAGATTCCAATAAAACGCGTCAAATTTCCAATAGTGCAGACCTGATGAACCATTTCCCAAAACATATTCGTGTTCAGCACTAGAAAATCATCTGGAATTGCCACCACCTCTTCTATAAACTGGACCCTGTAGCCTGGACCTTGTATAACATGTTATAATTATTATCAAAGTTGTCTATTACCGAAACTTAAAACGTACCCCCACATATGAGTATTTCCAAATCCTATACAATTTCGAAGTCCCCCCCCATCATAAAAAATCAATCCGGAACCCTGTCCTTGGCATAGCCTAGCTGTACAGAACTCCAATTGATTACTATAACTAATATTGACACAAAAACTATCACTTTCTTTTTATCATTTTGTCAGATACAAGATGCCTCTCTGGGCGGTTCGTCGGATGATGAGGATTTCCTTGGAGTTCTACGCGGACCCAGCACCTTTGCGAATGCCTTTCTCTATGTGGGCCTGGGCACAGTGGCGCTGGGTCTTGTCATAGCATTCGTTGGCACCGGCGAGAAGGGATTCAAAACTGTGGAACTAAGACTTATAGGGCCCTCTCTCATAGGCAATATATCTAATAATGTTTCCTCTTGATCGAACTAAGCATTCATTGTGTTTTGTATATTCCTCAACAGTATTGGGCCTGATTTGTTGCATTTTACGCATTCTTTTCTGTATCTGTCCATCGCACTGTATATCATCGAGCAAGAAGGCGCGCAAGAAAAATGGCAACAAAATTGATGCGGATCATACGACATCGTTGCTGAGAAACGAAAGCAAACGGGTTTCAATAGCGCGCGGACCCAGTGTGCAGGTGGGTTAAAGCTAAAATGATGATTTACAATCTTCTAATTGCTTTGCAGCCCAAGTATCCCATAGCGCACAAACGTAGCCAGAGCAAGATGCTCAATGAGGGCATGGAGGCACTCCGTCAAATAGCCACCACATCGCTGTTCATGCAGAACGAGCAGAGGACGGGCCATAATCGGGTGGTGCCCATCATCAATGAACCGGAATGCGGCGATCACTTTGGCAGTGGTAGGATCAAACCAAGTTATCATCCATTTCAATTTAAAGCTAAATGTTTGCATTATCTTTAGATGCGCCGCTGGAAATGAAGAAACTGCAGACCGCCCTGAATGTGTGTGAGATGAACGATGAGGAGCAACTGCAGCATCATCAGCAGCAGCGGAAGCAGCGGGAGGAGGAGGAACAGTTTGCCAAACGTACAACAACTACAACTGCCGTTACGAGTAGTACCACCAAAGACCCCCCCATTCCAATCACAAAACCAACAACAACAACAGCCACAAGAACAACTACCCTAAGCACCGTAGATGAGAAAGCCGATAGTAAACTAGTGCGCCAGCGCGTGGCCCTGCAACAGCAGCGGCCCACGCAATCGCAATCGCTATCCTCCTCCTCCACCGTCAAGGACTCGCTGGATGGTGTTGTAATGGTGGAGGAAACCTCGCTAGTGGATGCCACCACCACCAAACCGCCCGATCCGGCTCCTAGCCTGGCCCAGCCCTTGCCCAACAGCTGTAGTACGGGCGCCATACCCAGACTCAAAACGACGACAGCTTTTACGCAGCGTCCGGGCATCTCGACGGGTGCCACGCCCAAGACAACGCCCCCACCCCCCACCAGCTCAAGGCTGCCCACCTCACAGTCGCAGCCCATGTGTTATGACCTGCCTCCAGCCCTGCCGCACACGTATTCAGCCACCGCCACGGTACGCGGTCCCTTGGGTATGTCCATGAGTGGTTCCAGCTATGCCATACCCGCCAGCACAAGGGGTGCGGGTGCGAGTGCGAGCACAGCTGTAACAGTGCCTACCACCACAACGGTCAGCCTGTTGCCGCTGCCAGCGCCACCCATAACGTCGATACCCGGTCAAGTGCCAGAAGGTAGCAGCAGCATCATCAGCGGCACCCATCCAAGTCTGAGTCTGAGCATATTGCAACCGACGCCCATGCGGCCAGGCACGGCGTCGGGTGCGGCAACCTCCGCTACGATGGCCATGTCATCATTTGCCATCACGGAACACAAATCACAGCCGTCATCCGCCAGTACATCGATGGGGCGTGGCAGCAGCCTACTGTTCGCACCACCAGCAACCTCAGCGTCAACAACGTCGTCAAGCAAGCTTGAGCCCGAGTTGGTGCTCAGTCCGGCCAAGCTGGGCCAATAAGAGACACATTTTAGTTAGCCACCAGGTCAATATGTATATGTATGTCTAGGTTCTAATTTGAAGGTGTAAGCGAGTGTGTGTGCGTGCGTGTGTGTGTGTGTGTGTGTATGTGTGTGTGTGTAAAAGAGAATACGAGTGTGTGTGTGCATTTGTAATTTAAAACTATCCTTTTGAATGTGCCACAAAAACTAAACAAAAATCTAATTACAAAACTCCATAGGTCAGTCAATCAGTCAATTGCTCATGTTCTGGATTGTGAAAACTCCAAAAATTTCACTTTTAAAAAATTTGAACATAACTGAACGCCTATCCATTAAGATCCATCCATTTGAGATGAATAGTTTTTCATTTCCTTTGGAATCTAAGAAAATCTAAGATCAATCTAACATTAAATGCATATTATTCATATCCTTTCTACGATATTTTAACTATGCAGTCCAAATGGATACCTGAACTATCTAATGGATCATCAACAAAAATCCTTTATTTTTCTATGTAAAAACAGAGAACACTTTTTCCTAATTTGCTATTAAGGTTTACCAACTGAACAAACTGAGATCAATAACAATCATTTACTTTTTTGTTTGCGAAATGCAACCTTCAGAAACTGATTAAATCTTCTTTTTGATATCCTAATGTCTTTACGTGGCCGTAAGCACACACGCCAACAGATTGAGAGAGAAAAATTTGGCATGGCCTTTTGAGGGCTGTAAGGCCAATTTTACATTTACTGTACCATAGGAAATTTTTGAATACGTTCGAATACCACGGCTAACAAAAGTGCTTGAACTACGAAATGGAAAGCTAGCATCACCCTGTATGTACATTAGGACGGACGCCGTTAAGGTACTATGAGAAAACTTAACAGAAACCATCATAGATGATTGCGTTATAGCAAAGACCAATGTCAGCTCCCTAGTAAAATCGTTTTTTCCTTTACATGCGTCATCTATAATATTTATAAATCTTTACTATCAGCCAACAGACATTTATTAAAACGTATAACTAAATTTCAATACATATATTCCTCGTAAACGCAGCGAGAAGCAAAAATTGGGATCCAATGTCAGCTCCCATGGAAATCGTTCTTTGTTTCACATGCGTCATCTATAAGATGTGTAGGTCTTTGGTTATAGGCAGTGCTAGGAAGTACCTAGGTATTTGTACCCAGGTACATACCAAGATACATATTTTGTGTACCTTTTACCTTACCTCGGTATTTTTAAATTACAGTACCTTTTTACCCTACCAAGGTTCAAATTTTCATTTACCTTGACGAAAAGTAAGGTATAAGGTACTTTAATTTGTATGAAAATTTAAATTCAAATTATAGCCTGAGTGGGAAACTAATCTAATTTCATCATTCTTCCAATTGTATTAAAAAAACATAGCTTTGAGCTAATAACTGTGTTGATTGTTAAGACGCTTTAAGTCAAGGAAATACAGAAAACTTTCGGCGCAACTAGCATTGAAATAAGGTACATAAACTCTCTTTTGAATGGTTTCAGAATGAGATTGCTATTTAGAATTTTGAAATTTAGAGTAAGCCTCAAAGTGTCGGTTGAATAGTTCACGTCCTGAAAATTTTCGGGTATGTGGTGTTGGACAAACCATGATTTAAATGGATTATTAAAAAGTAACTTTTTTGTACCTTTACCTTTACCTAGGTACTGGAAATTTCGGATACCTTTTAAACTACCTAAGTATATTTCTTGACATTTACCTTGTACCTTACCTAGGTAAGAAAAATTAGTACCTTTCCAATCCCTGGTTATAGGGTGTACATTATATTGGACTTTTTAAGGTCATGCTCTCATTCCCCTATCTGATGCTTTTTGGTGTATAATAATTATAATCCAATTATTGGTTACGAGTAAGTTTCCATTACTCCAAATTGAGTCCTCCATACAACTGCTTCAAGAACCTCCCGGTCTTATCATCAGTAGAAATACAACCAACGATTTGGTGTGTGGCTGATCTTCCTAAAGTGGCCATAAAGAACAGACCTGTTGTTAGTTTTTGACCCCAGAAAACAAGCTTTGTCACATTCCATGTGGTTTGAATGGGAGGGCAACATTCAACAGGGTCCCTTTCGGTTTTGTGTATCTTTCGAATATAAAACTTTCCAATGATAATGTAATATCGCAACTTGTCAGACTACAAGTTAGATAGTCCGGCAACTAAAAAGTCAATTCAAGTAATACTACATATGGAATGGCAAGTCGCTATATAAAGGACATGCCTCGGAATTCCATATACAGGCCATATGTGAAAGACAAAATTTTTTGATTATAGGCGTTCTGGTCTTTTTGTGGATGATCATCAGTGGATATTTCGAAGTGCTTACTTATTCTAAAGAAGTTAGAATACTCATAATGGAATACAATAAAAAAAGGTTTTCATTTTCGAAAGATTTTAACATGTTCTGTTCCCACTTTTTGTGTTAAAGGGAACTTAATATACAATTCCAAAATTTTTTCGAAAGAGATTCCTTTCTTTTGACTGTTTATCATAAAAGTATCCCAAGAATAAATTTTCTTAATTAGCAATTATGTGAAATAGTAAAATTAAAATGATGTCCTAGTTCATAAACTTAAAAGTTATTTTTTCTGCATGCTACCCAAATCACAATCCAGATCATGACTGTTACTAAGTTTATACACACAAAATTGATCATGATTAATGCCCTTCAAAGTATGCAAACTTTATTTCCTTATAAAATGTTCTATTAGAACGCAAACATTGATAGCCAGTTATGGCAGCAATTCTGAATCATTCCTTATTAAAAGCATTGCAATAAATTTTGTATGTATAAACGTAGTATGTAATTACTTATTTTCCATCATCTGAATGCTGTCTTAGTCCCTGATAATTCCCGTTATATATTTGGCCCATGTCCGATGATACAGATGTTCCTCACGGCAAAATGCTCAGCAAAAACTAAACAAATTTGCCAACCTCTGCGCTGTTCTCCCAAAACTTAACCAGAAATATTATAAAGTTTGTATACCAACATATCGTTAAATAAACTAAACTAAAATAATAATTAACTGAGAGGATGTCGTCCAGTTGGTAAAAGAGAAGCATTAAAATGTATCTATCATACATATACAACTAATTAGATATGTACCTAACCCCAAATTGTATGTGTCGATGTAACTAGTTGAGTGTAAGCCACAAATAAAATCAAATCTGTTATGGCCCGAATATAATAAACAAATTTTTGAAGAAGAAACAAAAAACCAACGGGCTAAATGTGTAGGCAATAATAAAATTCCAAATCCGCAGAGTTCAAAAGAGTTTTACCCAATAAAAAAAAAAATGTGTTGAAAGAGCTCGGCAAGCATATATTTATAATGTTATGGCATTATTTTGTTCCATTTGAAATAATAAAAATTATTTTGTGCAAGATTTTCTTTTTAACCCTCACATTTCTTGGCACTTTTTACAGACTATTGCAAAATTTCGATGTACTTATATTAAATGCTTGCTCTTTCAACATGCTGATGGATAATACAAATCTGAATCTAACTACAATAGAATGAAATGTGGCCATAAATAAAAAACTAAAAACCGAAAGCAGCAATACAAGTAAAAGAAAAGAAAATTATATTAATAAAATGCGAAATTTATGAATTAGTATGTATGTAAATGTGCAGAAATAAAACGAAATACAGAGAAAAAGGCTTTTATTAATTGGTTACCAATTAGCTGGGGGTAGGATTGAAAGTCTGTTTACGTCTGTTTCAGTTTAAAACAAAGGTAAAAGGTTGCCAGATGTATAATAAAAGGTAAGTACATGCGCACATGTCTCTTATGTGTTAGTCCAGCGAAAATGTTATGTTAACAACATTGAAATGTTAAGTGCACTATGTGGCCCAAAGTGTTTATTTTTGGATAAAACTAATGGAACGAAGTTCTTCAATAGAAGGCTTTAAAGATGGCTTACTGGCATAAGGAACTAATTGGGTTGCCGCTGAGAATAAAAGTCCATGAGATCTTAAGCAGTGCTCAGATTGTTTAGGCGTGGGTGGATGCCCTTTTGAAACTCACCATTAAAAAATCTGGACCATAGAAATTATCAAATGAATAGGGTCAAATGATTGGCTTGTTTAAAATTTGTTTTAATGTAATGTAAGCCTAAATAAGTTAAGCTAAATAAAACAAAATGCTGCATACTTCATAATCATTTCACAACATATTCCATAAAATTCTCCAACTCAAGGAGACAACATTCCATTTGAGCAAAATTAAATTAAGTATTCATTTAATTTTGTTATTACCTACAATGAAGACCGCTGACATTATTCTGTACGTTCTTCTGAAATACAAGCGTCCTGTACAGGAACAGGAGTTAGTCCGTGAAATGGCTAATCGGAGTGGCCCGAAATATGAGGATATGTTGAACTCGGCGGAAAGTTAATCAATGGCTTACGAGACTTACTGAAGCATGGTTTCCTTCAACAAACCACAATTGGTTGGTATGTCTTACTACCACTCGAAGTGTGAACAGCAAATCAAGTCCGCTGATGAGAGAATTTGTATATTCTCGAAACAGCGATCGTTTTACTGACATACCCAAATGCTGTTCCAAAATGTTGTAATTAATATCTGTTGACTTGTGTTGGTTATAAAGACTTATACTCAACCAAAGACCTTGAGCTAGCCAGCTGTAACTTTGACTAAAATCAAAAACAGGTCACTAAACCCCATATACAAATAAAGAAAAAGTATTTTGCAGTCAAGATGTATCGATATTTTAGAGTTGAAAAATACAATGATGGTCTCACTATATGGAGAATGGAAGATGACAAGACCAAGAAGAGAACGCAGTTGATCAGAGTTTCCCAGTCATAGCCCCGTGGGACCAAACATACTCTCCAATTCACACCGAATGCTTGCCGAAGTCATGCCCTGCATTAAATTCTACGACCGATTTACTGGCTTTTCTGTGCACACAATTGTGTAAATTATGGTTCTTCCTCATCGCCACTTTGCTGTTTAACGTATTTAAAATGCCTGTAAATGTATAATGAAACAATATTATCAGTTATTTATTAATTGGACAGTGGAAACTATGTAATTTACTTTAATAAAAGCCCTCAAACGCAAAAATCGGACATGAAATGGCTATTTTATTCATTTTATTCATGATTTATGTGACCTTGAATAACTAGCGACGCGCACAGGAGACGGCACAACGTTTAGTACTCCAAAACAAAGGTGTACTGAAGTATCCAGCTTATTATCTCAAATTCCGAGGTTGAATAGAATATGTGTGGAAATGTGTTCCCTCCTGTGACGTAAAAGTGTGTTAGTACGTTTAAGGTTGAATGTAGGCCACGTAAGTCTCGATACAGCACCGGAGGAAAGGTTTTTCCACCGATTCGCAGTGAGACGGAGTGTTTCAGCTTTTGCGTTGTTGCCATAGGCATCCCTATCATACTCTTTCTTGAAAGGAGTTCGAAGTTGGTACCTATTCTGGCCAGTTTGTCCGCAAACTCGTTTCCTTCTATGTTGCGGTGTCCATGCACCCATATTAGGTGTATACTAAAATGTCGTGCAATCTCGCTTTGAGATAAGCGAAATTCCGTAAGTGCTTTAGCATTGTTGGTATGTGAGTCAAATGCTTCAAGAGCGGCTTGACTGTCTGAATATATAAATACGTTTCCTTCTTTGACCGTGAGTGTGTTAAGGTAGGTGGCAGCTTCCACTGCAGTGGTCAGGAAGGCGAAACGACAATTTCAAATCTAAGTTAGGAGAGAATATGCCCCCTCCTACTTTTTCGTCGAGCTTAGAACCATAAGTGTATCAGTGTGGGGAAGGTTTTCCCACTCATGTCGGCTCGTTATATAGACGTTGTATTGATTGTCGAACTTCGTTAGTGGTATACAGAAGTCTGTATATAGTGGTATACCCTCCTGTTCTTCGAGTATGGTGGAGTGTCCCGAATTACCTCTATTCCAGGCCCTTAGTTTTAAGGCTGTTGTGATAGCCAGTTGCTTTGCTACAATGTCTAATGGTAGAAGGTGAAGAATAGTATTCACCGCTTCCGTTGATGTCGTTCGGAGAACGCCACTAGTACATATCTCCGCACTTCTCTGTACTTTGTGGAGGTTGTTCAGGACATATTGTTTCTCGAGTGCAGGCCACCATACTTGTGCTCCGTAAAGTAGTATAGTTGAGGGAAAAACGCCATCTTCCCCTTATAACTTAGATTATTTGTAGCTCTGTACACCGTAGTCATTAAGTAATATAATATCCACTGCTCAATTGTTGTCTAAATAACATAGCCCTCCACTTGTAATCTAACAGTACTAGTCAGCTGCGTACACCCCAAAAGCATGATACAATGAATACAAGGTAGTGCAAACAATTGCTTCATTTCGCATGCGCATAACTTTGTGAGTCTGTGACGACATTTGACAGATTAGCTTTAGGTTGGGAGTTTAAATTTTTTAGTTTTAACTTGATTTAGTTTAATTTTCAGTTTGGTTAACGAAGCACACTTTTGAAAAAACTTTCACAAACACAAAATTGTAAGTCTGTGATGTCACATTGGAATTTTTGTTTGACAAGCGACGCATTGCGCTACATTTTAGTTTTTGTATCATGCCCCAAAAGTAAATGTTAAAAATTTTGTGTGCAAATTTTACTTTACTTCTCATTACAACTGGGTAGAGGCCATAACGATTGTTTTTTTTTAAACATCCATTACATAGTAACAGGGAGAAGGAATCATTTCCGACCCAAAGTATATATAATATATTATTGATCAGCATCAAAAGCCGAGTCGATATAGCCATGTCCGTCTGTCTGTTTGTCCATCTGTCTATATGAACGCACAGATCTCAGAGATGGTAACAGATAGAGGTTTGACATGTATGGGACATAAGCTTCTTATACTTGCAGGCAGATCAAGTTTATTTTCAATTTTTGCCTCGCCCCCGGAATTGGGAAAAAAATTATATCTTCCACACTTTTGTATATAGATAGTTCGAACCTTCTAGAGATATTTAGTAATCAAGATTAAGATCGGATGAACGATACTCAAGTTACGACCAAATGAAAGTTACTTACCCCTCCGTGGCAGTAGTGGCGCCATCTATTGTTCAGCAGCGCTGCTTTAAGCTGCTACTCCAGGCACAGAGTATACTACAGTCGGGCTTGATCGACTTTCTTATTTGTTTTCTTATGTACATATTTTGTTGTTGTGTCGTAAACTTTCGGAGTTTACCATTTTAGGAGGACTGGTGAATCCCCTAAATGATAAGATTTCACGTTCGAACATATTTGTCAAATTCTAATGTGTATTTGTTGTTCTGAAAAATTGATTCAGTGAATGAATCTGTTTAAGACTTTAGATGTTGAAAACGTCGAATTAAAAGTATCAAAATATTAATCCGTGCATAGACTAGGTATAAATTTATAGAAAATTAGCTTCAAGCATGTGCGATCCATTGCAAATACTTACACTTGAGCTCATCGAACTTCCAAACCCCCAACCCCCCAAAAACACAAGATTAATTTGTTTTCATTTATTTCACTTGTATCCATTGAAGTTGTTGTCTTTGCCAAAGATTTGTTTTTCTTTTCTTTTTGTTTTTGTTTTTGTGTTGTTGTTGTTTTTTTTTATCTAGTTACATATAAGTATAACGTGAAATATAAATTTGTTTCATGCTTAAGTTGATTGGGTGGCCTCAGTTGTTGAGTTGTTTTTTTTTTTATTTTCCAAATGTTATTAAGCTGGTTGCGCTAAAAAGGGATTTTGTTCGATTTGGATTTAAATGTACTATGTATACATATAATTTCAGCTGTTAGAAAAAGATCTACTACAACAATAATATCATATCAGTTTGTCCTTAACTTTCTTTTCTTGTGTGAATGTGTGTGTGTGTGTGTGTGTATGTGTACCCATTACCAAACATTTTCATTTTTATCAATTTATCAATTCAGTCTTGCCAAAGCTTTAAGCCCAGGCTCATCAGCTAAGTCAACGCTTTCAGTTCAAAAATTGCATCTTAAAGTTGGGTTTTTCGTTTTTTTTTTCCATCTGTTTTACAAATCTAAAATTGCTACAAGGTTATTATATATTATATATATATATTTCTATATGTGTTTTTCTTCTTTGCTTGTTTGGTTGTGAGGTTCTCTACTAATTGATTAATTTGTGAATTTCTAAGGGATTAACATAGACACCAAAAACATGACAATATTTTAAATCGTTTGTGTGTGTGTGTGTGTAAATTGTGAGATTGTTTTCTTATTGCTTCCTCTTCCTTGACTGCGGGCGGCATTTTGAGGGCTTCTACAATTTGTTTATCTTGTGCCATTCCATCAAAAATCCCTGATACTGCTTAACTTCCAAAATCAAAACGAACAAAAATATTCCATATTGTATATTCACCTTACAGCAAAATGTATGTATGTATGTTCGTATGTTTATCTATTAGATAGTTTGTGGTGTGTTTTATCTTGATCTGTTATGGGTGCTCTAAAAGCAAATTCAAAACTGACATTCATTAACTTTATTTTGTTTCAATGTTTGTTATACATTTTATCACACCAATTTATATGCTGGCGGGTAGTTGCTGCTTATTAAGTTATCAATAGAATACAAATCTTAGGCTAGAGAGACGTTTGTTCGGTTATCACCCTTGCAGCTACAGTGAAGCCTGACTTACGTGTCTAGTATTTTGACTATGAAATGCAAAGGTAACCGCCATATACGTAGAGTACTCTTAGTACCATTTTTGTAGAGCTTTTCTTACCAGCTCCAATACTTATATACAGATTTTTCATCAGATAGTACTCTCTCGTTACATAGCTACTATCACACACACTGACTGAACTTGTTGCTCCATTTTTAGTTTGGACATCGACATTGTCATTGGGGTTTTACAACTAGTATCATAGCTATTTTGTGAGTATTGCTTCAGTTTTATACAGGGTTTTTTTTTCATCATTTGGTTAATCTATAGATTATACATATCTAATATTTTAAAATGGGTAGAAAATCTGTGAATATTTGTTTGATATAGGATTGTTGATCAAAACAAAAAAAAGGAGCATTGACTTTGGTTTACAAAAGTATTGAAAAATATAGATCAGGTGGAAGGGAAAATTATGTTAAAACCTTGAGAATTCAGGAAATGATATAATTATTTCGAAATTTCCGCGCATTTCTAGTGGAGGGTAAGGCATGGTTTCAGTCCAACTTCGATATACTCGTTATTAAGTAGAGCAGCACTAAAGAGCTCAATTAACAGAGCCTTAAAAGTATGTAAACAGCAAAAATGCTGTTATATGACACAATTCGAACTTTTTAAAAGGGCTACATTTCCAACTTGGAGGCTCCATCTCTAATAGTCTTAGAGATCTTGTTGTTCATAAAGACGGACGGAAGTCCAGACCTTATGAGTTCGGAAATGATTCCTGTGCACTAACTTAATATAATTTTGCATCGCATTGATCAAAGAAGAACTGACTTTCTGTAAATTTACCTTTATTCTATTCACCTTCGATTGGCGATCTAAAAGAAAATGTTGGTAATGAAACAATTAGTATAGACTAAACATCTTTTGAGAAATTTACTTCCGGTTTAACTGAACCAAATCAAGAAGGAAGAGGTTGGCTATAATAGACGTAACCGAAAATGAAGACCCTTGACTTCCATTTAGAACAGTGGTGTGCAAAATGCCAAAAGTCGTTCACATGGGATAGGAATTCATATTTCTGCCGGCGTCTCAGCCGACACAAGTATAGATTGAAAGAATACGTGTGTTCTATAAATAGAGGCATTTGTTCGTTTTCTTCTTGCGTATGTTTACTTCGTGATTTGCTGCTACGCACACAAGCGCAATGCTTGATTGTGTGAGTTTGGACACCACTGATCTAGACCATTCGACTACCAATTGAAATCTCAGAACTCTCAGAAGAAATTAACTGTTTCGCCAATAGAATTATTTTAAGGGCGCAAGCGAACTTTCATGTGCTGAACTCAGACCCTTGCGCATAAATCTAAAATAAAATTGTTGCGTTTCCGTTCTCATAAAATGAAACAAAAACTAAATTCTTTCGTGCCTTATCTGCTTATGTTATCAAATAAGAACAGGAAATAATAATATGTTGGAGCTTTTCTTTAATAGGATGTAGAAGTTAGTTTTGAGGAACTTTCAATTTTCATAATTTGCACTAAATTGCATCGGACCATCTGTCAGGGCTGCAAATCCAAAAAAAATATTTGCAAAGCTCCGGTTAGTGGGTTTGAACTACAATAGACCGAAGTATAATTTTCGAAAATTGTAGGTTCCAGCATTTTTGCATTATCATGTTCTGTAAGCGACATTGACATACAATTTTTTACCAGTCTTGATAAAAACTTTAAAAAAAAAATCACGAGCTATTATGTGTTGCGATTTGATTAAAATTTTCAAAACGCAGCTTCTTTATGAATCAATGGCCTGGTCTATGGTGAATAAATATTATAAGTTACTAAGAAAACGTACAAATTCCGGTTCTGTAGGCCCCTAGCCATCTCATCCTAAGCTAACTTAACTTAAACGACAAGAAACGTCCAGGACAATCATCTGGTGATCAGTATATGAGCTGTGCGGGGGCTCCGCCAACAATTGGTGTAAGTGTGAGGAAAAGCTAGTGAAACTGATTATAATACTAGAATCGTCCAAAACCAATTGAAAACTCTGAACTGGGAATTCTTACTCCACCAGAAATATTCAGCATGACTCATGATGTGGTTGAGCAGCGCAACTGTCTTGTTATAAAGAAACCAAATTTTGGAGCCATTCTTCGATGGCCTCAAAGCAGAAGATTCCGTGTGCCTTCTGCTAGATGGTAAAATTCTAACGATGGACAGTTCTTTGTGCAATAAATAAAGGAGGTAAGGCACTTTTCAGATTTCAAAATATTTTGTATAATATCTAGACCCTTGGTAGTGTTACTCCTCCCCAAATAGCACATTTTTTGTTTGCACATTAATTTAAACGACTATACAGCTGTTTCAAGAATCACCCGGTTCAATCATCAGTACTCTTTACCCAGTCTATGTATTGCTATAACTGCTTGGGAATTTCAAGGCAGCATAACAGCCAAAACCGACAACGAGAGACAACTCCAAGTTGACTAAAGCCCTTAAATGGCCTTAATGTATTACATAAAATGACCTCGAGCCGGCTAAAACTTTCTAGTTTGATTATCATTAAGGTCTTAAAACAGTCACAATGTTATTCTTTCCTTTGGTAAAATAAATTGAACCAATATCTAAAATATGATACATAATTATATTCAAAAATAGAAAGTCTCCTTAATATTTGTGTTGGGGAAGCGCCGTGTAGTATTTAAACAAGATTTGGCAGAGCTATTGTACCGAAAAAAGTCCGCTCTTTCCTACTTTGAGCCCAAACTTAAACTAAAACCTTATGATTATTGAAATTCTTAAGGGATTCCTGCCTTGTTAACAAACATTCATTATTTTCAATTTAAAGTTTGTAACCATTTGTAATGATGTATATCAGGGGTGCCCAGAATGAGCTTACTACAACAAGAAATAGAAAGAGAAACCCGATTTTTGTTTGTGTGTGTGTGTCGACTTGATAAGCGTAAAGCCACTGCGAGCGAGGCGATCGAGGCCAATCGCTAACCTACGCTCCATACATGTAAGCAACATTCCCTGCAGAGAAATTGTCAACTACATAGTAACAAAAAAAAATGTCCTATACCTAGTTCGACTGCTAGTAGAATTTAACTGCTAGCCAAATAGCTAGATTCGGGTGATTTGGGCAACAGCAAATATTAGCTTCCGAAGAAATGTTCGTTTGAAATACTTATTTGAGCTAGTTGTAATCCTATTGAAATTTAACTGGTTGCAAACGAATTGATGTTGAGTGAGTTGACCGACAGATTTTGATGTACTGTTATACGTAGAAACGACATAAACAGACTGTTATAAGGAACGCAAAAAGGTCAACTGTTATTTAACTGGTTGAAAATGGCTGCTGCAGGGACAATTCTCTCCCACTTATTCAGTCTGGCAATAAACTGGTTGCAAATGGCTGCTGCTGCCGGGGACAATTGTCACCTGCCTATGACATGCCTGTGTAAAATGGACGACTTCAATACATTGATTTGGATAGGAAGTGCAACCAGTTGCAAGTTCTTAGTGACTGCTACATTTCTGGTTGTAAACTAGACACTTTCCCTGCAGGTTTGCTGCTGTGTTCGAATTTTCCAGAGACATAGGAGAAAGAGAAAATAGACTCATTTGAAGTAGTTGTTGCAGGTCTACACGCGCCAAGAACAAAACCTTCGCTCGGAAAGAAACCGAGGAGAGAACGCAAATGAATGTGTTGTTGCTTTACGCAGCCCATACGCGTCTGCTTGCGTGGCTTGGGGAGTGGGCTTGTGGGCACCCCCGATGTATATTCTCAAAATTAATTTCCAGTAACCATTCCAAATAAATAATAATGATAAATTCTTTAAACTTAATATTCAACATCAACAATCCTAGGGAAAGAAATAACTTAATCAAATCCAAATAAAAAGCATTTTTCTTTTTTGTTTTAAATCAAAATCAATTCTTGTATTAATTGTTGCAACAAATCACAAAAAAAAAATTATTCCAGTTCGACTACACACTAAAAATCAAATAAAAATTAATAAATTCTTGCTAAATATTTATTTATATCGTAGTACCCAATTGAAAATATATATATATAATATGTGTGTATGTATGCGTATATTGAAGAGCTATCGGCTAGCCGAGGTCATCAAAAAAGTTTGGCATGTACTTCAATTTAATTTCTCGTTTCTTTCTTTTTTTGTATGTTTCAACTGAGGACTAGATTCTTACAAGTGCTTAACTGGTCTTACATATATGATGGCTATTTATATATTTGATGTGTGTTACTTATTAGAAATGGTTAGCGGACAAGCAGACAAATAATCTGTGTTTCAAATGGAAGCATGCCTTACTTTTAAGTGCAAATTTGTCAGGCGGGCACAAAATGTTCCCAACAATTCAGTAGTTAATTAGTTTTCAAAATAGAACGACAAATACGAGAGATCGTGTAAAATTTCTTGCTATGTTACAATTATATGTATGTTGTATATATACTATATATGTATGATTTGATTTGACTTGTTTGTTGATTGCCTACAAGCTAATAATACCTTAGGTTTGCACTAAGATTTCTATATATGTATGTATGTATGTATATACCTAAATATCTATGTTTAAGAAATCATGTATACAATTGTATAATATTGCAATTTCCAAATGTTCAGTTTTCCAGGGTGCACCTAAATACAATACAAATTGCTTGTCTTCACTTGGTTTTCCGTTCTTTTTGTTTTGTTTTTGTTTTTTTTTGTGTAAATTAATATTACAATTTGAGTTGTCATTTCTAGGGGGTTTTTCGTCGCCCACAGGGACGTCTCATTTACAAAGTTGTTCCATATGCTAAACACTACAAGCTACAAATATATATATATATATGTATTTATATGTATATGACAGAGATTTTATTTATTTGTATTTATGTTCTTAACCAGATTCAAATTCTGTTTCAATTTTTTTACAAACAAATATGTTTTGTTCGCGCTTCGCATGGGCGTGTAAAAAATAGTTCTCGTTTCGCTTTCATAATTTGCTTGTCATTACAAAAACAAAGAAAAAAATAAATTATTTTATTGTATAATGATTTAGTTTTGTGTATTTTTTTGTTTTCTTTTGTGCAACTGCGCCCTAAAGTTTGCTTTTTAAGTGGCTTCAGTAGGGCAAGCAAGAAGAGAAAAAAAAGGACGGGTAAGAGAGACAGATAGAGAGAGAGAGAGAAGGTGTGACAGAGAGCATGGATTGTATATCAGGGCCGGCGTCGAAATTTCACAATTTGTAGAAGAAAAACCTTTGGCAAAACCATAACTTGACTGTTGTTGCAGTGCTAGCAATTGCCTCAAAAGAGAGTACGGTGTGACAGTCTCTCTCTGAGACTCATGATCAGACCCGGCCAGCCCTTAGCCACCGGGGGCCGAAGCCATGCATCTCTGAGTGTCAGAGAGAGACAGTTATATTCTTCTGTCCTCTCCATTTGGCCTGCCCTGATTGTATACTCATAATTTTTATTTTCTGCTTATAATTAAGTGCCTAAGAATTTCTTTCTGGTCTTCCATTTCCCTGTAATAATTTAGTATAGAACTCATACAAGACTGAGTTAACAAAGTATTATACTAATTTATTACTTAATTCGTCTTCCCTGCATACAAAATGTTATCAAAACTTAGGTTTTCGTTTCAATTTAAGAGTTCTTCGTCTTATATTCCACCTATTTATTGCCTACGGGCAGTTGATAAACATTTGTGCAAAAGTTGTTCCGAAATTGGCAATTGATTTGAAACAGGCAACATTTAAGTACACGAAATTAAAAGTAAATGAAAAATTTTCACATTTGAAGTCTAATTTAGTCTGATCGTACTTGATTAGTTTGCCTACACCGCAGTTTATAACATGAGAAATGAGACATTTCCCATAAAAGTTAGTAGTTGCGAGTTTCGGAGAACATAAGATTGAATATTCATACAAATTTATTTTTACATTTTATTCAAGTTAGGCTATAAAATCTTCTCAAAAAAGTGAATTTCATTATTCATAAATTTTCCCATTTCATTATAAAGTTTATTTAATTATTAAACATTCTTGTTCTTCGTGAAGGTTTTGGAGGTTTAGAGCTCAAATTTGTTTTAAAAAGAGGTTTTCGATAAATTTTCATAAATTTCCCCATTTCATTATAAGTTTGATTTAATAATCCAACATTCTTGTTCCTCGTGAAGGTTTTGGGATTTAAAGAACAAATTCGATTTAGGACCGCTTTTCGATCAGAATTTTTTTTTGTAAGTTTGTCAACCTTTTCTGTTTCCATAATATAAGCCTCATTTATTTGAATATATTCTCTTTCAAAATTGAAAATTTATAAGCACATTTATCTCAAAAAACGACTCGTACTTAGATCGAAAAAAACATTTTTTTTCGTCCCTCATATAATTCGTTCATATAAATGAAATCACTTTAGCACAGAGTTCCCCAGCCATAGCCCCGGGGGCCGAACGCATTCGGTAATTCACAAGTATAAGATCCGAATGCTTGCCGAAGTCATTTCTTACTGAATGTCAGAAATTCAGTTGCAGTCAGCGTATCAAGACACTGATTTAAAGCATATGTACATTTTCTGTCCTCTCTTCTTCGGGAACCCTAATTTAGCATATGACTAAGCGTAGTGCAACAACAACTTTATATGTGTTCTCTCTTTCTCTTCTTTTCTAAGTCGCTTGCAAAATCAAACGCAGCCACAAAGATGTGTGTGCGACGCCTTCAATGTAGAATATGTTGTTGGGGAAGAATGATTTTATGTGTATCAGACAGACAGTTACATCAGCAGGCAATATTCGGTTTTCTCTTTCAGTTTCTTGAGGCTGTTGTGGCTTGACGAATATTTCCCTCATTTGTATGAGTGTCTACGCGGCCTTAACCAAGCAAGCCAAGTTCGGAGCGCTCTAAATTATGTGTGTTATGATCGTTTTTGGAGTAAACACATTAATTTTGGGGTTTTCGGTGCTCTCTAAGTACGGGCTCGTAAAAAACACTTATGTCTGAGCATTTATGGAGTTACACTCCAATATGCGTCTGAAAAAAAGAGTCTTTGAGGTGCCTAGAGGGCCTAGAAAAGTAACTTCTATGTGTCATTTATGAGGTTTTTATATGCTTCATTGGGAGGGTGAATGCACTTATATCTGCGTCAGAAAAGAGTCCAATTAAACTCAGAAAACTTCCACATTAAGTGCGAAAGCTCATTCCGTACTCTTTTTTGTGCACATTATGACACACATTATATGTGAATGCTAATAAAAAAGTGACAGAAAAAGCACCTATTGCTTGCTGGAAAGCTTGCACTGAGCACCTCTAGGGAAGAAACTAATTTTTTTCGTTGCAGCGAAATTTTAAATTAACAGATAGTCCACGAGTTATATAAAACTATTCAAATTATTAACTATTAAAAACGCTATATAGTTTTGCGACCCTTTCAATAAAAGTACCGTATTTAAGTATTTATGAATATTTGAATTAGAAGTTTTTAGTGCAGACTTACAAAAACATTGACAAACATGACAAAATATATGAAACATGAAACATAAGGGGTTTGTTCTTTTAAAAATATATATATTTTTAAAATATTAATAAAAATGAGTGTCGAATATATGTATTTTGCCTATTGGCTGTACATTGAAGAACAATTTTACACAATATAAGAACTACGATCGATTGGCTAATCTTTAATACTTTGCAATTTATAAAAAATATGCATTGAGTTCAGTAATACCTTTAAAGAGATCCAATATTAATGCTATAGTATAGAATTTAGAGTTTCTACATTAAATGATGGAGAAATGAAGTTGATAATGAAATAATAATTGGAAATGGTTTTTATTTTATAAGAGTTGGGTTGAAACTCCCCTTCGGTACCGCTCAGTACTGAATCAAAGCTGAATCAGTCATGATTTGGAAGGGCTGGTACTGAAATCAAAGCTATAGATTTGATTTCGTATACTTGGTTACCATTAAATTTGGGTAAGCAAACCACTTAAGAATCAAGCTCACCAAGTGTGTGTACAAGTATCTACAAATTGAAAATGTAAAGCTTGCATGCGACAGATTGAAACAGATATTCGTTTCAGAATTCGATCAAACGGATTTGTTTAAAGTTTTGAATTCCACAAATCGATGCGAAAATTTGGTTAAAACGATTTACCATTAAGGCAGTCGATTGAAAATAAATGAAATTTTAAAGTTAAAAGGCGAATAACACAAACTAACATTTGACAATTCCAATTCCCCCTGATTTGATCGAAAGCGAAAACGGTTAGAGGCCTTAATAGGCTAAATATGAGAAGCTTCAGCAACAACGGGCACTGGTTTTATACAAGTGGCCATTGACTGCGTCGCATTTGTGATGATCTGGTGTATCAACTTTCGCTAAGATTTGTTTTAATTTCGAAATTTAAATGCCCAAATTATTTATCAATTTACTGATACAAAAAATTCGATCTACTATCGTTTTGCAGCTTAACCATATTGAGATCGGTTAGAATTACAAAGTAATTCTATAAAGCAGGCTACTTCAATTGGGGATATAGTTCTTATACAAGGTTTTTTACACGTTTTAGCACCCAAACTGTACAAGAAATAATTTGAATCTTGTTTTAATACTAGTCTCTTATTAATTTTCAAACATTTAACTAGTGCTAGGGACAATCCAAGTATAAAAACTATGTATAAGAGGTCATTAAACCTCTTTAGAGTAAACTTTCTTTTGAAAAAAGCAAGGCTGCAAAGCGTTAGGAAAATGATTTTATAGGATCTCTTCATAGAAAAATTATGAAAAATACCAAATGGCATTTTGTTTTGTAAAATTTTCAAGTTTCGAACTAGAGCCTTGGGTTCAGTGATTGTAGAAACCAATCCTTTGACTTTACGACGGCTTTTTACCTTCGTACTAGACATTCTGCATATATTTTGGAGCAGAAAAAATGATTATTTTGAGTTTCACACGATATGGATATGGTTTTATATATATACGGGGACTTCCACAAGCTTACTGAACAAATCAAAATAAATTTGTTTAACAGCCATTTCACTCTCAAGAGATAACTGAAACATATTTGGAAATGAAAGTATCTTTTGCTCTTCTTCTAATAGATATTTCCTCTATTTTGCTTGCCCTAAAATAGCCCCTTGCCGCCGGCAAATTTATGTCGCCGGAATCACATGAGTCATCATTTGAGCGTATTGTAAATGTTATTATCCTCTCCGGCCAATTCCACGGTTGTTATATGTGCCGCATGCCTTTCGCCCAGCGGCTGTTCGCCCAAATAGACGGTATGATAGCTTATCGAACTATTCGCTACTGCCGCCCCATTGATCTCAATGCGACTGACTGACTGAGGTCCGCTGGCGGTATACTTAAGTGAGGCATAATCTCCATCATCATCATCATCATCATTATCATCGTCCTGTATGTGTGTGAGTTGTGTGGCTCCCGAGAAGGTGTCGCAGGTGTGCGAAGCGCAAATTTCCGCATAGATATTCTCCTTGGTATAGTCGCCACTAGAGCGTAGAGCAGCTGCAGCCGTCACCTGTTCATTTCCTTCCTCCAGTGGCAGGCTGCCATCGCTGGAGATGACGAGAGAGTCACGCACACTCGAATAGGGTAGATCGTCTTCCACTAGCAATGAGGTAGGCGACATAAACGCAGCGGACGATGTCATTCCGCCCAGCAAGCAAACTCCTCCATTTGCTCGTCGTCCTGTGATGGGCTGTTTGCCCTGCTGTTTGGCCTTAAATTCAGCCAGACTACGCTGCTCTCGCTCCCGTTCCTCATGCAACTGCAACTTCTGGGGCAGCGAAAAGTGACGCATTTGATGTAGACTCGAAGAGGATTTGCTATACTGACGGGTCTTCACATGAAACTCATTGTACAGCTTCTCCGTAATGAAGGATTGTGGAGGCGGTGTTTGATTTTCCACATCCTCGGGTTCTGTGCCCGTCTCACTTATGGCATCTGTAAGCAGATCGGGACGTGGCTTGCGCTGGCCATTGAGCAACTCTATATCCTGCAGTGACATGGATTTTTGCAACAAGGTGTCCAGAGATTTGGGTTCTAGAGTGGTGGTTAGGGTATTTGTCTCTGTGTCGGAGGCTCCAGTACTGTTTAATGAGATGACATCCTGCTCGGCCTGCTCACCCGCCGAACCAAATCGCTCCTGTAACAGCTTGGACATATCTGTATAACGTTCCATGCTCATGCGTTTGGCTTGAGCATCTAGATCCAGGTTAGATTGTTGTTTTGCTTGCTGCTGTTGCTGCTGCTTGCGAAACCATTTCTTTTTGGTGGACTGAAATACCTAAGGGAGAAGACATAGAATTTAGTTTTGATTGTTGGTTTTATTTGAAATGTTTTGGAATACAAGACCTTCATGCGTTCTGTGATGCGATTGGAGCCGGGCTCAGTTCCAGCTGCAGCTGCTGCTGCCTCCTTGGCCTCTAGATTCTCCAGATCCGTTTTGCTCAGAAATATAATGGAATCCTCTTTCTCATGAGCCGCTGCCATGGTACTTTTCTCACGTCTCAGCAATTTGGGCAAATGCAAAGGCTTCAAAATTCGTAGGCCATCTCTGCTTTTACTTGCCGAACGTTCGGCCCGTTGCATCAACTCAATCTCCACCAGCTTTAAGAACTGATCACAATTGAACTGACAGAATTTCAACATATTCTGCACATTCGCATTGGCCAGCATCCGTTGCTCTGAATCAAAGCCCAAATAACTCTTCAGCAACTGCATCTCTCTGCTCAAGTACAATTTTCTCAGCTGCAATGGTGTCTGCATCTCAATATCTTCAATGGGACAACCTATCACCACATCCTCTTTGCTCACTTGACTGATGCACAATTGTTCGGGTATATCCGGACCATTTGGACCCGAAATAAAGCGTAGAGTCAGTGGCAATTGTTTCGCGGCCGTCACCAAGGCTCCCAAACGATGCACACACTCGGGATTCAGTTTGCGCTGCACATCGCCCAGTTTTTGCAAAATTTGCGGTATACCTGGTTCTATTTCATAGAACTTGCCCTTGGTGGCCAAAGGGACATACATGACCTGTCGATTCTCATTCAGCAATTGGGCATATCTGCCCTTCTCCTTCTCCCTTCCCATATAAGCGGCTTGGGGTTTGCTTACATTTCCAGCTCCAGATGTCGAGGATAAATTGGCGCCGCCTTGCCCGTTCTGCTCCTGTTTGCCATCTTCGAATACGGCCAACAGACGAAATACCTGACCGCCACGTGCTGTTGTTTTCACATATTGAGGTCGTCCTTTGATACCGGGCAGACAACCTTCATGGGTGGGACTGCTGGCACTGCTGGCTGAGGATTCCGTAAACGCTGGCATATTATCCACCGATGCAAATTTATAGACACGTTCGCGCACCAATTGCATCAGCGAGTTGTACTGAATGGCCGTGGGCAGACCCTTTTCATTGAGCAGCGAAAAGTAGCCTGCGAAAAGAAATCAACAAAATGTTATCAGTTTAAATAGTTGAAAGAGGCGGAGGGGGAAGATCCATGTTTATATATGCATACGTAAACTTAATTAAACAGGATTATTGATAAGGCTGCAGATAAAACTAGGTGGTCTGCTTTGACCCCTACTCCCAAGGTTTGCTTTGTCGTGCAAAAAGGTTGCGGAACAACTTTTGCATCATCAACAGAAGGGACCAAGTAAGCAGCACTTTCGGTTAACATTTAGATGGAAACCCAATCAAATTGAACTTGCCAAACTAGCCTATCAAAAATTTTGCACAGAGCTTTCTATTTATTGCACGCTTTCTGTAAGTCAAAGCCACTCGGATTATAGCTGGCATTGAAACCATCAAACTTAATTGCTCTGTTTTTGATGAAAGTTTTTAAACTAAAAAGTAAACAATCGGATTCTCAATAATGGCAGTATCCGGTGTATCGAGCTGACGCACAGTGTAAGATTTTGCCAATATAGGGGGACTTAAATAAAAAAAAATGCTTCAGATTGAATAATTGACTGAATAATTGAATGTATCCAGTTGTTATGAAAATAAACAAAAATCAGAGTGAAAATATTATTAACAGCAATAAAATAGTTATTAAACAGGACACATTGCAACGCTCGCAAAATTCCATTAGAAAACTCACACCAGTCACAAAATAAAAGTGAAAAATTAGACGTGAGTGTCATGTTTCCAAGCAGAGTATTTTTTTTTATTCTTGAGTAGCTGAACTGCAAAATTTTCAATACTGCGTTATAATTCCTTTACGGGAACATTTTATATACTTTTTTTTATAAACACTGTAAAACCACCGACTCTTCGAGGTTTTCCGGTCTTTATTTACATATTATTTACACAATTACTATTTTTTTAGGGTTGTTTATAATATATAAAAATATCAATATATCGATATTTTTAAAAAACTGATATATTTATGTAGTGATATTTTTTCTTGTCCAAATATCGAATATGCGATATTTTATTTGGTATGAAGTTAATATTGTCACTCTGTGTGCAAATAAAGTGGCAATCATTCTTATAAACAGAGCCGAATATGTTAAAGAATTACCAGAAATGCTATCGGCTAAAGAAGTAAACATTTTCCGTGATTTTTGTAGCCTTTTGAGCCCATTTAAAGATGCAACTGAAAAAATAAGCGGTGAATATTGTGTCACTGTCAGTAGGGTGATCCCGTTAGTTAATTTCACTATTATTCAAAAAACAACAAATTGTAAAAGCTGAATGTGAAGAGGGCATCCTTACTAAAGAGTCGCTTCGTAAACTATTGGAGAAAAGGTTCAAGCCACTTGAATCTAATAAAATATTAGTGAAATCGTCATTTCTTGATCCCAGGTTTAAAAAGATGTACATCTAGCCAATCTGGGTACAAGAGGCGACTAATGATATTTTAAAAGAATTGGCTACACTTACCCAAGAAAAACCGGTATGTAAAAAATTAAAGTTTGTAATTATGTGTTAACTTTAATAACAATTCACAGTAATCAGTTGAATACTGTAATATTTTGATTCTTCCCAAAAATAAAGAAAAAAAAATACTAATTAATTTCATTTAAATTTCTACAAATTTCCGATGACGAAAATTTGTGTGTTGACTTTATGGAAGCCCATAATAGGTAGATTTTAAAAGTGCTTTCAATGAGAACGAGTCGTAAAATTTTGAGCTGAAGTTATACCTTAGCTTGCCGCAAACATCATGGGAAAGTAATCCCTTAATCTTCTGGAATTCGCATAAGGCGGCCATGCCGGAACTATCCAGACTCGCCCTAAGGTATCTTATTACCCCTGGTAGCTCAGTGCCTTCGAAGCGACTTGCTTCTGCTATAAAATGCGTCATTTGCGACTCCCGTAGCCGTTTGACGGATTTACGTATAACGCAACGCGTATTTTTAAAGTCTGTTAAATCCAAATATTGTAACTAAAAGTATTTAATATGTATAATACATTCAAAACTCGAATTTAATGAAAAATATTGTTATGTTTGCTTAAGATATTCATATTTAATACGCAAAATAAATACAAAACTCGAGTCTCATGAGATATATTGTAAGACTATTTCTTTTTATTGTGGGGCAGAGTATTACTTTTTTTTGGGAAAAAAAAGGAAAAAATAAAAAATATCAATTATATCAAATATATCGATATTTTCAAAGCGATATATCAAAAATCATTTGATTTTTTTTTCAAAACAGAAAATATCGTAGATACGATATTTTACCCTACTATTTACATTATCAATACGGTCTCTGTCCATTTATACACACACGCCCGTCTCGGTCAGCGTCCATCTCCTACTACTTCACAATCCACTTGCGCCTCAGTCTATGCTCGCATCATCCAAATTAGTGTGACCATCCTCTCAACCATTAGCACTATTCCTTTCTATTCATAAGAAGAGACTAAAGTCAAATATATCGAACTACAGGTGTGTATCGAAACTATCGGACATTCCAAAGCTTTTCGAAAAGATCCGGACTTTCCAACTACAACATTATTGTCGCTCGGTAATATATCCAAATCTCAGCATGGTTTCAGGAAGAATCGCTCTATATCTACGAATTTACTGGAATTCACTAATCTTGTAAACAATGGATTTGTCAACAAGCGGCAAACTGATGTAGTTTATACTGATTTCAGCAAGGCTTTGACTCTGCCAATCAAGAGCTTTTAGCTTCCCTCCGCTCCTTCTCAACTGGATCAAGTCATATCTAAGCGATCGATCTCAACGAGTTCGTTTCAAATCCATTAATGTATTATCTGGGTTTTCTCAAGGTAGTCATTTAGCCCCCCTACTATTTAACCTATTCATAAATGATACCCCACAGGTTTTATCCCATTCGCATGCATTGATGTATGGCATGACCTAAAACTTTGTTTGTCGTATAATGACCCGGCGTCTTATCTCCTCCTCCAATCTGATTTAAGCTCTCTTCACACCTGGTGCTCGGTTAATAGGCTTCCTCTTAATCTCAGCAAGTGTAAATGTATGACCTTTAGTCGTAATCAACTATATGAGTTTGACTATATGATTGATACCATCCCATTGGAACGAATCTTTAAAGTGGATGATTTGGGTGTACAATTTGTACCCAAGTTATGTTTTAATAGTCATATAGCGGTCATCGCAAACAAGGCAATGGGAGTTCTCGGGTTCGTTAAACGATGGTCCAAGGAATTTAATGTCCCCTACGTCACTAAGCAACTGTATGTTTCTCTAGTGAGTCCAATCTTTGTTCTCTGTGTTCTCCACACTACCAAAAATATCAAGATCAACTGGAATCGGCTCAGAAGCCGTTCTTAAATTTAGCTCTCCGAGGCTTAAACTGGGATGCTTCCAACCATCTTCCTCCTCACTCACGGTTCCTCTACACACCAGCATCCACGGCTTCAGTCGGACTCATCAGCTCCACGTATCCATTCTGGCAATGGCCATACGTATCCATTCGGGTAATGGCTATACGGGCCAGCTCTACAGGTCCACTCAGGTTCAACAGCTCCACGGGCAACATTCAGTTCGATCACCAACTACATATTCCTCACGCACGAATATTTGCACGACTCACTTCATTATTGGCGGCAATGTTGTTTGCATGTATTTCATCATCCTTTCTCTTGGTGCCAAATCGCTCACGCTTACGATCACGCTATCACAGACACACAACGTTGTTTGGTTGTGTTGGTAACTGCGCATTTATTTCACCAGAACCTCTCGGCGTCGAAATGGCGTCCTCACTTTATACCCCTCTAAGGCAATATGTGCGGCTCCAACAGGATCACTTCTTTCTGCAACGGTTCCCAACTACGGTGTTTCGACATACGGATTCGTCAAACGGTTACGGGATCTTGAACCAACCTTGGTCAAGCGGCTACAGGATCTTGACAAAACTTTGGTCAAGCGTTTTGAGCATAACCCCACACATGATATGTAAACGCAGAGTCCCAAAGCCACTTCATTACATTAATATGTTTACAACACCTAAAAACTAAGAACTCAGAACGGTTCAGAACTAAGAACCTCACGAACTCAGTTGGAACTAGGGTCGTCAATATCATATTGATAGATCGCTACCAAGGTTTTTATTTTATGATATTTTTTTTTGTAATAACCGATATTTTTGACCATATAAGAAACGAGAAAGCAAATCTAAATTCGTCTGTGCCGAAGTTTCAATACACTTGAAAAAGTTCGCTTCAACGGTTAGCGATTTCGAAAAAACTTCACAGATCAGCTTAAAAACATATAATATTAACAACGACCGAATTCAAGAGCGCTAACATTAAAAATAAAAAAGTTTTTCTCACTAAAACTCATTTTCCGACTGAACATTTCTTTGGCAGCTACCGGAAGTAGTCATCCAATCCGGTCGGTTGCAACATATTAGCAGCGTGTAGTAAAGAAGACCCTACGCAAAATTTCAGCTCGATAGCTTCAAAACTGAGGGACTAGTTCGCGTAGAAAGCTTACTCGACTTAGCTTGTCATGCTGATCAAGAATATCTATACTTTATGTGGTCGGATTTGGCTCCTTCTATGCGTTGCACACTTCTGGGCAAAATGATAATACACTTTTCAAGTGTATAAAAAAATAATATGGACACATTAATATTGGTTCTTCAGTTCATGGTAGATATGGGCGCGTATCGAATAGCACTATTAACATATTTGAAAAACGCACAGTGCAAAATGCCCTTAACACGACCTACGCACGAATTTCATTTCAATATGAAAACAAATTACATGTATTTATTTATATCCATCATATGATCACAAAACCGTTTATTTTGAGCCATGACAGTCTTGAAGTAAGTAATCGATATGGAATAACAAATAACATGTTTTAGTGATTAACTGCTACTACTTGTTTCAGACAGCTGCTGTTAAATGATAACTCATTATCTCCAACTCTGATTTTTTGTTTGTTGATGAACCCCAAAACGTGACATATTCGTGAACAGTGACTCATTTAGCTAACTGTTGTAATTTAATTATAATTTATTACGCTGATTTTCTACTACAGCACAATGTGCGGCTTATTCAAAGCGTTTTTTGTCTGATTAGTTGATTAGATACGATTGTCCGTCCGTAAATTATTTAAGAATTTACATAAACCGAGAAGTATTCTCATGGCTGAAATGCACTTGGATATAAGTATGCGAGATTACATGGTCCAGACGTAAATAAATTAGTTTTACGAATCAATCAGCGAATTTGTGTTTACGGCTGCTCCTTATTTCCATAATGGTTGGGTGACATGTGGCTGGCTACACCAGCTCCCACTCCACTTTGGTTATTTGCGTGACACAGTCACAGCTGAACAATGAAAAGTAATCGCAACCCATTGCTCATCATCTCCATTATGCAATAGACAATACGGTACCATGTGCGGAACGGCGGAATGGTGTTGGGGCCCCCGAAGTCAATGGTGACTTCTTCGGTCGCCCCCTGCGGCTGTCCATTGTATTCAGCCGGTGCAGCGTACCACCGCCACGCCATGTGACTTTTCACAGCCATTTGGCGAGGCGCAAAGTAAACCAATGTGTGCAAATATTATGCAAACTGACATTTTTTTTTTTTTTACAGCCTGGCTGGTGAAGTTTTGAGCAATGTAAAATAATCATGTGTTATAATTGGCAACTGTCAAAAAAAAAAAAATGGTTGCTTGAATTATAGAATGCTTCTTTATATATACCCAGAGCTCGCCTAATAGTCTGAATTTTACTTGTAAAAAGCAAATAATTAAGTACGAATCGGTATTGCATCTTTAGTGAACCTTTTCTACAAACAACAAATTAAGCAATTATCATGATTTCAAAATGGTACTAAACTATTTAGCCTTCGCCTATTTATACATTGATGAGTTTAACCAATTTCTAGAACTCAAAACTTTGATGATGCCCATCGAATATTTACGAATAATAATTGTAAAGTTAAGACATTAGACCTTTAAACAGGCTCGACAATTCGTTTTAAGCCCCGGTGCGTGCTGATTGTGATATCGTGCAACTCGTTGGTGTTGTGAATTCAAATTTTTAGAAAATGTTTACAAATATCTGTGGTTACTATATCAGTTCTCCTTTTTTGACTATTGAATCGACTTGAAATTCGAAACCGATCCTGTAATAATCTCTGCACACTGAGCCCATTTTAGAGGAACGCAAGGAATTTGATAATGATGTGAAATGGAAATGTACACTCGCCATTTCTAACATCTTACATCTGTCAGTATATCTAAATTTATACAAAAATATATTGAGAAAAATTAATTGGTATGCAATTTATTTAATATTTGCTCAACAGTATCAGGCTTAAGAATCTTATGGTGGTAATTAAAAGGCAGATATGCTTGGTCGATCTTCCGAAGGAAGACTATTTGGGTGCTTTGGGCAAGACAGCAAACCGGTCTTGAACCGAAGCCCAAAGATTTGGTTCGGTTCGTGGTTTTCGGGTCCTTTGAACCAGACCACGAAGCGAACCCTTCAAATTTTTAAGCTTCAGAACGTTAATTCGGCCCGAAACGCTTGTAGACAAAGAAAATTTTCGCTTCGAACAGTCAATAAAGTCAATTTCTTAAGATCTTTAAAACCTTTTTCAAACTTTTTATGGAACAGAATCGCTTCAATTAATTATAAAAGATGCTTTTAAGCTAAAACAATTTGGAAAAGGGGAAAGCAAATGAAGTACATTTACCACCCTTGCATTTGGAAGATCTCTTAACAAGAATCGCCTTGAAAAGTCCTTTCTAAACCCGTTTGAAGATTAAAGAGATTAATGCAATTAATCCCATTTAAAGAAGATTCAAAAAATGACTCATGCATACGCCCAAAATGTGATTCATTGCAATAAGAATCGGAAAAAACTCGCAAATGATTGCATATATGAGTCGACACTGCTCAGAAAAACGGTCTATTAACGACGCTTCAAAAAGGGTGTCGGCTAGGGTACCATATTCTCCCAGCAAAAGTATCTTTTATGACTTTTTTAATCAATGAAAAATGCATTTGGAAGATCATTCTTAGAAAAATCACCTTGCTGAGTCTTTTTCGGGACCATTTGATAATTAAAAAGAGATTAGTTTGATGTACGATTTTGAGGAAAACTCGCAAATGACTCATGCCTTTGCTCAAAATGTGATTCATTAAAAAACGACTCGAAAATCGGGGCTATAAACGACTCTTCATGAAGAGTCGCGGCTAGGGTACCATTTTCTCTCGACAAAAGGGTCATTTATGATCATAAAACGAGCGCATTTATGACTATTTTAATCAGATTGAGGAAAGGCTGGGGTAGAATAACCTTCTTCCAAAATTCAAGGACCAGGCACTTTTAAAAGACTTATTAGAGGACCTATGAATGATAACAATAAGGAATGTGGTCCAGTCAACTTGACGAGTAACATACATAGCTTGGTAATCTGGACGCGTTCTCCTAAATATGTGTTATGTCTTAATTTTGACCGAATGTAGAGGCAAAAACCTGTCAACTATTTAAGAATTTATGAACCAAAAGCTTAGGTTCCATTAGTGAAGGAATCGGAGCCCGACCCAAACCTTACACTTTGGCACGGGTTCGAACCTCCGGTTTGCAGGTTTGTAACCTTGTTTTCGGGACATATTTTGCGAATTCTAATGCTCCAATATATTTTTTGCTGAATTAATCAGCATCAGATCTTGGGCGTTTTGGTATTGGTATTACCGATGAATTTGCGGCTCGAAATTTATAAACTAATGTCAATTGGAAAGATCTGCATCATGTCCTGATGCGGGGCCTTTGTCGCATGTCATCAATATGGTCCTCATGCCAGATTCCATGCAAGGCGTTTCCAAGTGTTTTTCCTGGCGACTTAATATAAAACGACAAAGCAAAGCTAACTTCGTCTGTGCCGAAGCTTTATTACACTTGAAAAAGCTCTCTTCAATGCTTAGCGATTTTACCAAATTTCGGAAATCAGTTTAAAAACATATAATATTAATAATGACAACGAGAAGGCCAAGCTAACTTCGTCTGTGCAGAAGTTTTTATACCCTTGCAAATGCTGGTTGCAAACATTTTTCTAACTAAACCCCATTTTTCGACAGATAAACATTGAGAAACATGATTTCCACAGAATTTCGCGAATCTTTTTGAAAACATATCAAATAAACAATCGCCGAATTTAAGAACGATAAAATTGAAAACAATTAAATTTTTATCAGTAAGACTCACTTTCCGAACGATCGGTCCTATGACAGCTTTAAGATATAGTCATCCGATTTCGACCAAATTTTGCGAATCTATTTAAAAGCAAATAAAATTAGTAATCAGCGAGTTTAAGGATGCTAACATTAAAACCAAAAAAATTTCTTGCAAAGACCAATTTTCGACCGATCGTTCCGATGGCAACCATAAGATATAGTCACCCGATGTAAATCAACTTTTTCAAATTAGTTTAAAAGCTTTTAATATTAATAATCAACGACCTTAAGAACGATTTACTTGAAAACAAAAAAGTTTTTTTCACTTAGACCAATTTTCCGACCGATAGGTCCTATGGCAGCTATAAGTTATAGTCATCCGATTTTGACTAAAATTTGCAAATCTGTATGAAAGCATAGAATATTAATAATGGCGAAGTTTGAGAACGCTATCATTAAAAACCAAAAAGTTTTTCTCACTATGACCCACTTTTCGACCGATGCTTCCTATGACAGCTAAAAGATATAGACAACCGATCCGGTCGGTTCCGACATATTAGCAGTGTGCAGTAAAATGAAGACTCTGTGCAGAATTTCAGATCGATAGCTTTAAAACTGGGAGACTAGTTTGCGTAGAAACAGACAGACGGAAGGACAAAGCTCAATCGACTCAGCTTGTCGCCCTGATCCAGAATATATATAGTTTATGGGGTCGGAAGTAAATATTTCTATGCGTTGCAAACTTCTGTGCAAAATTATAATACCCTTTGCAAGAGTATAATAAAGTTGTTCTCACTAAAACAAATTTTTCGACCTATGGTAGCTATAAGAAGTAGTCATCCGATCCGGGCGGATCCAACATATTAGCAGCGTGCAGTAAAAAAAGATGATTCTGTGGAAAATTTCAGCTCGATAGCTTCAGAATGAGGCACTAGTTCGCGTAGAAACAGACAGACGGACGGACAAAGCTCAATCGATTTATCTCGTCATGCTGATCAAGAATTTATATACTTTATGTGATCAGAGATGATTCCTTCTATGCGTTACAAACTTCTGGGTAAAATTATAATACACTTCAAGTATATAAAACAAGAAAGAAAGTCGGTATAACATACTCTGTATCCTTCAAAGTCTGTATATTATATATCTGATCAATTGAAGTAAGATGTTAGAAAACGATAAATAATACTGATTGCTAAATATGCGTAGAAGGTAAGAACTAACTCCCGCTGGAACGGGAGGTGCGTGGACAAAATTGAAAATAAATTTTAATTATTAATTATTAAAAATTAAAACCTTTATCTGTTACCATCTACAGACAGACAGACGGGCTTGGCTATATCGACTCGGCTGTTGATGCTGATCAAGAATATATATACTTTATAGTGTCCGACCCTATAAAGATGATTCCTTTTCCCTTTTCCCAAAAAACATTAAATAATGCATGACAATATGTAAATAATCCTTAAGTCGGTTGTACACACCAAATCTGCTTTTAACATGTTAGGTTAATAAATTCCTGGTTTATGCATGTACTAGATTACTACAAATGACATTCTTATACACTCACCTGGAAATTCTTGTGGTATTAGCACCGTTTTCTTGCGTTGCGCTGCTTGCGATTTGGCATTATGTCCATGATAGATGGGTCGTTGGCGTACCAACCTATATAGCAGAAATAGCTCATCATGATTGGGCGGCGGATTGATGTTACCACCATTGGTATTGCTGCTATTGTGATTATTTGTACCGCTGCCAGCACTTGACGATGAGTTGGTGCCCGTGCCGGTGTGATCATTATTGTTATTGGTCAATGGACCACCACCACCACCAGAGCTGCCCATTTTTAATCCCGTTGAGGAACTGCTTGACGCAGCTGTCGAAGAACCATGCGATGAGCTAGACTGTAGAGTTTCATTGCAACTCTTAGTCGTATACATGATGCGGACAATTCGTGGCAGCGAATAACGCTCGAGGAATACATCAGCAGGCAATGGTTCCTGTTGGGACTGTGAAGACTAGAATCGGATGCAGATGGATATTGTACGGCGTCTACTCACCTCACTGCTGCATTTGGAGGTTTTGCTATCCCCGGTGGAGTAATCACCGCTGCCGCCATTGAGACCGCCACAAAAGCCGGAATAGCCGCCACTTGAGTAGCCACCAGCCCCCAAGCCATAGCTACCATTGGCGCTGTTCCGCAGGCATCGCGCCATCCGCTGCTTCAGTTCGATCTCATTGCGACGTGCCAGGCGGGCGTTCTCGAAGTCAGCCACCGAGAACATGTTCGAGCTGGTGTCGTGGGAGTTGAAACGCCGCAGTTTCGGTTTACGCGCCTCGGCTGCCATATGACCATGCTGGGCGGCGCCAGTTGCGGCTCCACCTGCAAGAATTAAACAAAACGAGAAGCCGGAGGAGTAACACATTGTGCATTAGTGAGGTAATCACATAAAAATATCTACGAGAATCTAATTGCTGCCGCTGCCACTGCTGACTGCAGTCAGTGGGAAAAACCCACATCATACAACACATCGAACGCGAATTTTCGTCGGCGCAGCGTGGCGTGGCGCAACAGAAGGCAAGTAGTCACATATGTATGTATGGAAGTAGTTCAAACTGTTGCTAAGCGCAGCTAATTTTCAGTCAACGAGAGTGACGATGACGCACAGTGGGACGCATGCGGCGAAAAGGGAAATGAGCAAGGGCAAAAAATTGAGTGGTCAGCTAATTTGTTTAGCAGTAAGGTGAGTACATACAGAACAGATTGAGATTGTAAACTAAGTAATGAATTATAAATAAATCAACTTTTAGGCTTTGTTATCACTTTTCGATGCATGAAACATGACGAAATAATAAGGCTGCATTCACACTGAGACATGATATTCTAGTAGTCCCTGCTGTTTGTTATGTTTTAAATTTGAATAGCTTGTCATATTCATAGAATTTCATGGGGAAATGCAGGCCTACTAGATTATCGTGTCTCATGTATCAAACAGTGAGAAGGCACTGGCAAATGACGATTACATTCACATTGGATGTCATGTTATTGTACTTAAAAATTCTACTCGAATTTGCTAACTTAGAAACGAATAAGAACTAATAGCTATAAAAAAGAACCACTTAACACTCATTGGGAAAATAGTGTAAAAATAGTTTTGTTGGTTAGTTTCGATTGAAAAACAATTCGCAACTTGCAGGCCTACAAATATAAATTATCATGATTGTGTAATCCTGTGTTGAACAGTGAAAATCAAGTCTTAAATTAAAAAAAAAAATTATCATATTAAAATCAAAAAATAGAGGAAAGCTAACTTCGGCTCGACCGAAGTTTATATACCCTTGCAGCTTGAATAATTTATAAAGTTAAGGCTTTAAAAGATTTTCGTCGAACATTCTTAGCTGCGTTATTTCCCAAACTCAGCAATAGATGGCGCCTTTACTTTGACCATTTGCTTGCCAGTTTGTTATAAGGCAGCTATACCATATATTCTTCAGATTTTGACCAAACTACCCAAAATTGTGTAGAAACTAATAGTATTCATAACTGGAAAGTAAAAAGACGCTACCATTGAAAACAAAAAAGCATAGAAAACTTAAGAGGTTTGGGGACGTTTGCGTTGAAGACAAAACTACTAAAAAACTTCTTTTTCGATCGATAGTTCCTATGGCAGCTATATACTATAGTCATCCGATCCGGCCGGTTCCCACACATGTGCTGCGTAATTTACCAAAAGACTTCGTGCAAAGTTTGGTTAAGATAGCTTTAAAACTGACGGAGGAGATAGCAGAGAAACAGAGGGAGATGACTATATCAACTCAGCTCGTCATGCTGATTAAGAATATATATACTTTATGTGGTCGGAGATGCTTCCTTCTATGCGTTACAAACATCTGGAAAATTTTAATATATCCTCTACAAGGGTATAAACACACATCTTTACAATAAGCAGGTCTATTGAGGTAATTAAGGTGTCGTTTGACGATTTTTAAGAACTACATTCTGAGTGCGTTCAAAATGTAGAGATCGGAGCTCCAAAACACTATACAATATCGATTCAATGTATTTTTATAAGATTTATAAGTAATTTAAAAAAACATATTTGCTTCAACTGTAACAAAAGAAGTTGTGGAAAAACACTAAAAACTTGATCGTGTCAAGAACAACAAAATCTGAGAGAGTATTATGGTAGTGCAAAAACCTTTACTGGGTTTGGCCAGGTTAGCTGCCGTTATGATTTCATTACACTTTAAAATTTTTTGGTTCTGATTGGATTTAAGCATTCCATATATCTATTCCTACACTCAAAAAACTACTTGCAGTAAAAAGTTCAATGTTCGCCCTAATTTTTAGAAAATCGCCCCAAAAAGAGGGCCAAAGGCGACTCGCCTTTGAAATTGTCAGGGCATTTTTTCTAAAAAACTTAGATAATTTAAGCTGTTATGTCTTTTATAATTGTCTATAACTTCTATAATGTCTATTTATAATTCCCAAGCGGTTGTGGGAGCCCTGGCATGAGGAGGAAGCAGCAAGAAAATATTTGAGGGGAGAAACGACCGACCAACGAGGTCGTTGTTGTAAGCTTTATTTTCTTAATTTAGGGCAAAATACCCCAAAGTCTTAACAAATATTTGCTTAAATCATAGGCAAAATTACCCTAAAAAACTAGAAGAGACAAACAGCTTCAAACAAAAAACCATAGCCAAAATTCGTGCTGCGAATTTACAACATTGGAAAATCTATGTCTTTCTTCGCCGCCTGAAGAAGCTTAAATACTAACTGGTATGTTTGTTTGAAGTGTGAACAGCAAAACAAGTCCGCTGATGAGCGAGATTATTCTCAAAACAGCGATCGTTGTACCCGGACATACCCAATTGTTATTCCAAAATGTTGTAATTAATATCAGTTGATTTGTCTTGATTATATAATATAAAATTATACTGAATTATAGACCTTGAGCTAGCCAGATGCAAACTTTGACTAAAGGCAATATGGCATAAATTTTAAAGTTTTTTGTAAAAAATTCATTTTAGGGCAACTTTTTTAAAAATTCAGAATAATTTTTCTGAAATATAGAAAATTTGCAAAATTATAGGGCGATTTTCTTAAATATAGAAAAATAGTTTTCTAAGTATAGTTGCGTTTTTATGTCTAAGTAAAGTTGGAGCTCTCAATTGGGCCCACAAAACGTAACTATGTTGAAAATCATAAAAATCACATCTTCATACTCAAAGTTATAAAAAGTCCAATAAAAATCCTGTTTTCCTCTTTTTTTTTTAAATATTATTTTAACTTTATTTTGAAATTCGCCCAAGCAACATAAATAAAATTGTGGCTTAGATTGAAATAAGCAAACCAACTTTATTCGATTACTCCTTCACTCGTAAATATTGCAAGACCACAAATTTACAATTTTATGAGTTGTTCTAAAAATTTTTGTTCCCTTTAAGTTTATAACTATAGTAAGGCCGGGTGTAGCTCAGCGGGTAGAGTGTCGGTCCGCTGTGCGGGAGGCGTGGGTTCAATCCCGTCTCGGAAAATCTAATAAAAAAGTTGTTTTTTCTTTCTTTACCAGCTATTGGCACCAGCTGTGAAGAAACTAGCCTTGAAAAAGCAAAATTTACAAATTTGCCGTTTGGATTCGGCGTTAAACTGTAGGTTACTTTCTCTTGTACGAAAAATTATGAGCACACACGCCAATAGATTGTTGAGAGAAGTTTGGCCTGGCCCTTTGGGCTGTGTAAAGCCATTTTACATTTACATCTATATGAATTAGTATTCGAATAAAGTTCGTTTGCTCTGTATTGCTTGGTTGGTCTCGAACTGGTAACTATTTTCAAGATAATGTTGAAAAACTAATAATGTTTTCTCCACATTTTGGGAATTTCATGATGTGGCATGAGAAGGCAAAGAAAAAGTTTAAATCGCTGATAATACTTTGTACCAAAGGTACACACAGAGTATATTAAGTTTTTGCAAAAGTATGTGACATCAGCATCAACAGCCGAGTCGATATAGCCATGTCCGTCTGTCTGTCTGTAGGTTAGATTAGGTTGAGATGGCTAGGGACAGTAAGACTGTCCCTACACTTAGGCCAAGAGAGGCCCATTCCGATACCATATAATTCCCTATTTAAGCCAGGGGAGGTTCCTCCCGACTGAACCATTGTGGCAACGTTAAAAATTTTAGTAGAGACGGAATCTCTATCTCGTACACTTTCGAGAGGTTGAGTAGAAAGGGGTGACCAAGAGTTTTGAGTCTCCTTCTACTAAGAGCTGGGCTATGGCAAAGAAGATGCAGTATGAGATGTTTTCCCTACTTTGGCGCAAAAAACAATTGCTTCGCTTCAGGTTAAACGAGGGCCTCGTGACCTTAGCAACAGCGCAAACCGCAAGGTTATGCCACCGTTCCGTAGCCAGGTTTCATTCCTTGTGATTAGCTTGTATGAGGCTAAGGGCATCCATATAAAGCTCTACTCCGGGAGGAGCTGAATGGTAGTACCCTGTTGTCTTGCTAGTCAATGGTACGGTGTGCAGGTACCCAGATGAGGTGGATACGGAGATGCTGAGCGATCACATTTAAGGATCTACGGCATTCCGTGAGCGTCTTGGCGTTATTGGTGCAGGAGTCAAGAGCCCTTAGAGCGGCTTGGCTATCTGAGTAAATGTATATGTTCCCTTTTTTGATCATGAGTGTGCTCAGGTATTTGGCGGCCTTCTGGATGGCCACCAATTCTGCTTGGTACACACTGCGATGATCAGGGAGCCGGAATGAGATTTCTATATTTAAGTCGGTGGAGAAAATTCCCCCTCTTACTTTGTCATCGAGCTTAGATCCATCAGTGTAGAAATTGATGGCATTTGCTCTACTGTGGGGCGAATCACAGTCGCGTCTACTAGGGATATTGACGTCATAATGTCTGTATGAACGCACAGATCTCAGAGATGGTAAGAGATAGAGGTTTGCCATGTATGGGACATACATATACTTCTTATACTTGCTGGTATTATTGCAAAATGCGGGTCCCACCAGCGGGTGGATTGTATGAGATGTAGCTTCTAGTGATAGATGTTCTTTGATAAAACGTAGAGATCATATATATTATGTTGCCTTAAGGAAATCTCACTTTTTGTGTCCAACAAAAATATCGACAAAAATATCACCAAAATATATCCTATATCCGATATATCGCCTCAGAAATATATTTGAAAATGATATACCGTCTTTTTAAACAAAAATATCGATATTTCGATAAATCCATATTATTTCTGGCATCCCTAGTCGTAGATGCTTCCTTCTAGGATGCGTTACAAACAACTGGACAATTTTAATACATCCTCTGCCAAGGTAAAAAAAACTAAAATTCAATTTCCCGTATCAAAACTCGAATTGCTTTTTTAAATCCCCCTTTCAAAATGATTTTCTAGTTGCAAATTAAAAAACAAATTCCGAAATGAAGAGGTAAATTCCCAATTTAAGCAGTATGTTGAAACTATTGCACAGCGCTGGGAAAATTTTATCAACCTACAAATAGTTTTTCATAATTTTTTTGTGTGTTTCCCCAGTTAGGTCGGAATTTACTGGTACTGGCCTGGCTACTTAATTTTCGATTTAAATTCATGTTTTACAATTCTGTATAAAAAAAATTTTGTGAGTCACATTTCTTGTTTAATTTCGCAAGCTCTTAAAATTTTATTATAAGTTTCAATGACTAAAAAAAAAAAATATTCTTGTTCTGAATCATCTTGGATAAAACATATCATATCTAGTTGTCTGAATCTTATCAAGGTCAGATGATACCGGAACTGTTCTATGACCCATTTTCCAAAAGAAATTGTGCAATTACTTATGACAATTTGGATTTCACATAAAAATAAAATAGAAACAAAAACCAAAAGAAACTTGAACTGATTAACGCTGACAGAGCAAACAGTTGCTCTCAGCGGGTTAACCAATTGATTGCGACAGAAGATAACACCCCCGCCCCCGCCCGCACAACATAGCGTTGGCTATCGGCAATTGTCTGATTGTTGTTGCCTTTGAATACAATGCAGAAAATCATTTAAGTTTTTCAATGAAATTCGAGCAATTAAAAATAAATATTGCGATTTTTGATGGCTGATTGCTGGAAAGCTGCCCATGGTGCGGCGGCAGCGTTGCCGCTGCCGTTGCCTATGCCTTATTACTCACGTTAATTGCGCACATTTGGCTTAATTTTTTCAATACAAATACAAACATTCACGTTAAATGTGTGCATGTGTATGTATTTAATAACAAATCACGGCGTAACAGAAGCAGCAACCAAGTGCAAAAGCAAAAGAGACCCAAGCGTTTTGTGAAATTGCGCTTATCTTTTGTGAAATATCAATTGCAATGTTGGGCCCACGTCAGGGACCCCCAACAAGGGAGAGCGGCGAGAGACGTCACGTTTCATGTGAAATTACGCGAAGCGAGTCGCGCGCGTCTTGCTACGTCAATGGGCAAGCGACCTTCCCCCTTTGCTCTCCTCTTCAATCACTCACTCTCACACACACTTACCGTTACAAGCAGCTGCTGCGCTGTTGCTGGGCGCGCCTGCACCTACTCCTACCCCTGTCCCTGCCCCTGCTGCACCTCCTGTTGATCCACTGTTATTGGTTCCTGCTGCTACCGTTGCTACTGTGGGTGGTGGCGTTGCTCCTGCTCCAGCTGCTGCTGCAGCCATATGCGGACTACTCTTGACCAGCCAATTGGCCAAATGACGTTGACGTTCAAACTCGATATTGGTGCGTTGCATTTCGGCCAATTTGTATGCCTCGTTCATAATCACAATGTACACCAAAACAAACAAACACAAATATCGACGACGACGACGCGACGCGTTGCCGTCGTTTTGATTTTAATTACAGTGCGCGCGCGTTCAAGCGTCTCGCGTTGTCAACTGTCAATGGCAAACTAAGCGTAAGCTTAGAGCAAAAGTGCAGCGCCCGAGCCGATCCGATCACTGCTGCTGCTGCTGTAACAAAAGAGAGACAGACAGAGAGTAAGAGAGAGAGAGCAATATGTGAGCAAAGTTTACATAAGTGTTCGGGAAAAATACTAAAGGACGCACCGAAGCGTTTAGTACACTTAAAAAGTTTGAATAACACAGTTATTAGGGCTTAAGACCCTTAAATTATGATAAAAGGGACCTATGTCAGCAGCACCTCATACTCAGTTTTTCCTAAGTTATATGCATTTACACAATTCTGCCAAGTTTGATCCAAATCGGTTGACTTTAGCATATAGCTGACATAGGAACGATCGGTCGAAAAAGTAATTCCAGTGAGAAAAAGTTTATTATTTTCAATGGTAGCGTCTTTATACACTTCAGTTACGAATATTTTCGGGTTTCACACAATTTTAGGGAGTTCGATCAAAATCAGAGGAATATATCGCATAGCTGCCATATTAGAAACTGGCAAGCAAATCGTCAAAGAAGTGGAGCCATCCATTTCTCGGATCGAGCCGAAGTTATAAATTCCCTAAACATCGGCCGGAGATTTCAATGTGTTCCTTTATGGGTTTTATTTTAGGATAATCTATAAGATAAGTCAAGTTCTAGGGTTTATGCTAAGTGTGCTGGGTTATGAGATCTGTTGTGGGTCTTCCATCGTAGGGCTCCTTTCGTAGGCGTCGGTACCTGGTTCCCAGTTTCGCGTTTCGGCTAAGTTTGTCTCGCTTGAGAAACAGGTTGGTTGTCGAGTCCATGCCGTAGGTTTCAGCTCTGGGTAAGTTTAACCCTCCGAAACACTAAAGATAAACAAGAATAAGGTGGATGCACGACTGCTCCGTAGAGTATTACCAAACAAAATTTCACATTGAAGCACACTTTGCTGCGTCGACAACATTTCACTCAGAGATTTGTGAGCTGTTCGCTGTCATTTTGGCTCTTTGAGTTATTTTTTGATTCTGAGTTTTGTTTCTACTATGTCCGTCTCCCTCTAATCACCGTGTTTTCCTACGTCGACAGTAGGAACAGATGTTGGTGTCTCTCTGCTTGGGGAACCCTGCTTTGACGTATCTCCTTGTCACAATGGAGTTCACATCACTCAAAAAAGAGAGGCGTTACAAAGTGTGTTTTTATGTTACATTTTCTTTGGTACAGTAATCAGAAATTCACCATGCGGTAGAGGTACCAGTTGATATGAGAGCACGTTGACATACCTTTTGCCACTGAGCGATTTTCACTATTCAACTAGTACCCCAAAAAGAGGCAGCCTACTTCAATGACTTCACCTTGTATAATTACACGATGGATTGGCTAACCAAGAATACACAATAACAAGATGGATGAACGACTGCTTCGTATAGTATTCCAACTCTGTGGAGGATTGGCTATCCACTATACGCCAGAACAAGGTGGGAGCACGACTGCTCCATAACTACGGATGCTAACGACTTCTGCTGGCTTACCTTTGCTCGTCGAGCTCTTGTGATGAAATGACTTGGCTTCCGCTGGTGCAGGCCTTTTATATCGTTTGCTCGCTTTCGGCTCACGCCAGCCTGAGCTTTGTGTAGGGAAACCTTCGATAACTATCGATTACAAATCGATATTGATCTAAGGCGCCAATACATTACCATTCAAATTCAAATTTGTTTCGCATCAACAGTTTTAACCATCGAATCTAAAGTGCTTTACGTGAATGTGCTTTATGTAGCGCTGAAGCATCTCCTCCTAGCATACCTATGATATATACCACAGATTGAAAATATCCAGGAATTGTTATTGTTATACTTCGACTTAAGTTGACAATATTTCTTGAAAGCGAGCTGTTTCGAAAATACAAAGAGGCAAGGATAACGAGACTACCAAACTCGCAATGGTTTCAAAAGTTTGTTTAAAAAAAAAAAAGAATTTCAAATGACCAGAGTCTTTGTATTCTTTGGGGCTATTTCCACATCAGTAGAGTTCATTTCTTCTCAGAGTTTCTTTTGAACAAAATTTAGGTGTAATATACGAGATTCAAGGTCAAACCAAACAATATTCTGAAGGCGATCTTATTGAAAAAAAAGTTTGAAATTATAATCCTTATGGGCGAAATAAATGAAATAACAATATTCGAATTTCGAAAAATGCACTCCAAAGTCCAAAAAATGTGGGATCAAGGTAAAATTTGAATCTTGAGCCAATATAAGTGAAATTCGGTTGTTATTCCTAAAGATAAAAAAAAAATTTGAGATCAGTATAGTAAGAAGAAAGGTAAGAATTCCCGAAAAAATGTGGCTTATTGTATCGTCTTCAAACTCAATTAACCTAGCTTTATACTAAAATACTTAAAATTTTTACTCAATATGTTATTTGGTGGTGTTTCCCTTTGTGTGTAACAAACATTATGCAAAATGTATGATATCCTTTTGGAAGGGTATAAAAACGCAACAAACACTCTCGCGACGCAATTGAGTGACGAAGCAGCAGTAGCAGCAACAACAGCAGCAGAGTTGATTGTTGTAGTTGCTGTTGCGGTGTGTGCTCTGTGTGCGTGTGTTGTGCATAAATTAAAATTACCTCAGCGCAACGATGATGACGATGACGCTGACGACGTTATCAGCAGCAGGCAAAGCTCACAAAACTCGTGGCTCGCCCCGTTCGTTGGCTTTGTTCAATGTCGATGCCGCCACCGCACCTTTCCGCTGCTGCGTCTATGAAAGCAGCACCAGAGCACCCACTCAAGCAAACCAGAGCCATAGCGTCTGGCAGCGACAACCGACAAACGCGCAGCGCGTCATCTTCAAACGTTAAACGTGACATGGGGTGGTGGATGAGGAGGAGAGAGGGCGGTGAAACTAATTCGTACATACTTATGTACATACATAGTACGAATTGTTCTGCTTGCCTTAGTTTCTTTTTTGTTTTATATGCGCGTGCTTTCCCAGAAAGAGTATCATTACTTTGTCATAATGTTGGCAAACCAACCGAGCGAGCAAAGGCAGCAGCTGAGGGCAGCAGGCCAAAAAAAAAAAAAAGAAAAATTAAATGTTGCAAATAGTTGTGCATATGTTCACATGTTTGTAGGGTACAAACATATCTACGTACATACATATGGTTCATGTACATATGTATTTTTGATCAGCATGACGGGGCAAATTAAACGATCTACATACAATGTACTTTTGCTGTAGGGGGTTGCTATGCCAAAGCTTTTTCTATAGGAAACTATCAAATAAAATTGAGTTGAACGATCTGCGAATTGTTGGGAAGTGAAACATACATACATTACATGCATATGTATGATGTATATAAATACCTTCCCTTTTAGGAACGTAATAAAAAATATGTTTTTTTGCATGTATGTTTCAAAATAAGCCATTAGCTCATTGGTAAGTGTGTATAAATGTGTACCTTGAGGAGAATATAAAGAAAAATTATCCGGATTTTTCCATATTTTAGAGATAACACAATGCCAAAGTGCCACAAAAAAACTGTGAAACGACAATGGCAATTTTTTTAAATATATATTTTAATGTTAATTAATTTAGTTAAACTCCACTTTTTTTTAAAATTTTTTTAAAAATACATACGGTAACCGATTTAATTATACACTCAAAAAAATTTGATTAAAATTCCGTGATTGAATTAAGACAGTTTGGTTCTTAAAACTTGAATATTCTTTAGTATTTATTTTCTTAAATTATATTTAAAACATAAGAGTAATAATAAATAATAATAATCATAAAACAGAAAAATTGTTTTTCCAATTTTAAGGAATTATAAAATCCCAAAACTAACTTTAAATAAAAATGTTGTTCTCAGATTTGAAAGTTCAAGCTCAGAGCCTATTACCATTATGATTATTTCGATTTCGATTATCTCGAAATGTACATTAATTTATGTTGAGCGTATCCATAGTACTTGTACATTAGGGCAAGTCAATTTTTTTTCGGAAAAAGCGTCTACCAGAATCGGAATCTACAAAGAATTCTAAGAAAATTTCACTATGAAACTATGTGTCTAAAATCAATTCCTAGCTCCCGCTGAGAAGCATAAAGATTTCAAGTTGAGGTATTTTAAGGTATTTTGAGGTATTTAAAATAAAAACAGGACATTTTCCACGTACAGCTAGTCTGACTTTGACAAAGTTACTTGAGACCTATGAACAACTTCCGGTAAGCACCAAGTTCTAATACAACATCTTCAAATTAAATCAAACGTTGTATTGTAGACTACACCTCACTCTGAACCAGGGAATCAAACCGAATCGTATTTCGGTTCCGGTTCCAGTTCTGGTACGTACCGAAACATGTGTTTCGGTAAAAGGTTCTGTTTTGGTTCTTATAATATTTTGGTATTCGGTTCCGTACCGGTACCTGCTTTCTTATTTCGGTATACCGGTACGTACCGGTATGAACCGGTAAAATATGAAGAAAGAGCGCTCATTGGTTATGCATTCATTCGATTTCTTAGCGAAGACTTAATAAAAGTTATACGCTTACTTGCCCTTCTCAAAGGCCACACAATTGGGGAAACTTTGTAGAGAATTCTTAATTTTTACAAACGAGAGGTTTTTCGGGTTTTTGGGTTTCACTATTTAAACACGGTTTTCTAATTACAATGTCGGTAAACACGGTTTTCTAATTACAATGTCTCTAAACGTGTTTTTCTCTTCACGGTTTGTCGATATGGATTTTTCTTTCTGTCTCTCTGTTTGTCTGCTTGTCATTTTAATCACAGCTTCTGTCTTCGTCCATCTTCTACTATCTACTGCGTTCTACTTTCGGTTTTGTCATCGTCGATTCTCTATACAGTGTGACCATCATTAGATTTTTTACCAATACCTAAACACTAAAATATCGATACATTTATACATCTTGGCGGTCATTATCAAATAATTCCAAAGACTTCAATTTGGAAAACGTTTTAAGCTCAGAAAAATTGATCACGATTGATGCCATTAATCAGTTTTGTGAAAATACTGAACTATTTTTAGTGTCCTGCTTCTGAAGTAATTGTGCTGCTTTCCTCATTAAGATTTAAGTTGAATAAGTACTTTTCAGTTTCGAGGTTAGCATTAGCATGACATTATAATGTGGGCCTAAGAATAAAGGATGCAATATTTTTCAAGACACTGGTCTCGTGTTTTTCAATTTTACAATACAAAAGTTTTGAAAGACCCAACTCCTTTTTTGTTGGAAAATGCTTAAAAGTCTCCCAAAACTAAGTGTCAGCTTGGAAGTCTTGACGTTGCACTCAGAACCGAAACTGTACCGGTACAATCTTTAGGTTCTTTTCGGTCTTTTAGGTTCCAAAAATATCGGTACTCGTATACCGGTACACAATCAATTTCAAATATCGGTTTCAGTTCCGGTTCTGGTTCTGAATTTTAATCAGTTCTTTTCGGTATACGGTTCCGGTTCTGGTTCCGGTTTGATTCCCTGATCTGAACCCATTTCATTGGGGAATATGCCTCCACCCATGGATAATAAAGATGAAAAAGGTCTTTCGACAGACATTTTATATCTCTATCGAATAGCAAAGCTGTATTTGTGTCCAGAAGATCTTGCCAGCATAAAACCGGGACAAACTGTTCATTCTTCTGGACACAAAACTTCGCTTACAGCTTTGGCTATTCGATAGAGAGAGATGCTCGCCATTGCTGAAAAAACGTGATAAAAGAAGAATAAAAAAAAAAGAATTAAAGAAAACCTAAGTGCAGACCATATTTGCCACGAACTAGCTCTCCCAATATGGAAGCGTCGTGTGCAGCAAATTTTACGTGACGATCAATTCGATTCATATGAAAAAAGGACCGTCAAATGTCAATTACTTCCTAGGCACAAAGTTGCCCGTATGCACTTTGCTGAGATGCAGTTTTAGGACTTAGAGTGGCAAAGTATTATCTTTATTGAAAAAAGTTTAATTTAGATGGGCAAGATGGGTATCAATAATATTATCGGGATATACGCACGCCAAAACAAGTAAGAGTGTCAAGCAATTTTCAAGGAGGTTCGGTAATGGTGTGAGCTACATTTGGCTTTGCTGGAAAGAGTTCAATATGATTTGTAACACTTAAAAAGAACTCTGAAAGGTAAGCCGAACTATTTGACCAAGTTTTTGTAATTATGGACAAGAATATTTTAGAGATTCTCGGACATTCCAACAGGACAATGCTGCGTACCACGTTTCAAAACGCACTAAACTATTTTCTTAAGAAAAGCAAATAGCGGTTTTGATGTGGCCCGCAAAAGGGCCAGATCCTAATTCCAATGAAAAATTTTAGGAGATAATTTCCAACAAAGTCTACATGCATGGGAGGCGAAGTGAACAAGGTAAAAGAACTTAAAAAGTCTATTATCGTAGATTGGGCTATATTGGATGCATCAATTCTTCGAAACTTGGTTAATTCAATGGTAGGACGTATTTTGAAGGCGGTTAACAGTAATGGAGGACATTTTTAGGTATATTAATAAAATCACGGTGACTAAACCTTGTTAAAATCGTAATATTCTGAAATTATCAGTTCACTTATTTCGTTCTGAAAAATAAAAATTTAATTTTCTAAAAAGTATTATGCTTTCATTAAATCTTTAAAGAATTGGAGTTGAATTGTTACTTCGTTAAGTTGAAAGAAAAAAGAAAAATATTTGAATATATTTCCAGCTTTAGTATATATCAAGAATTATATGATTGTAAGGTGACTTATTTCGCATACCTTATCAATGTATCGGAGCAGAAAATTGCGCATTTCTAGAAACTTCATATTGTAACAAGGTAAGAGTAAAATTTTAGGTAATTGAGCTTGTCATATTTGTATATTTGATTACATGTTAATTTTGATTGTTGGTATTGGCAGAAGTTCCGGAGAAGGACAATGGAAAAATTTTTGAATAAAATTTTTTCGATAGTTCTATCGATACTAGTGGAATACTATCGTTGGCGCCCACAATCGATATTCAAACTATCGATGTTTTTATAACACTAGTATAGCCTACAACCAAATAAGGTACCGTGTACATTGTACTTATTTACTATAGTGGAAGTATGCTCCTACGGGGGACTTGATCCCACGACCTTCCCGTTTTTTAAGCGAATGTGTTGTCCACTTGACCACGGCGCTTGTTGCTTGCTGAGCAGCAAAATGCCAACTGCTTACTATGATTTGACGCCAGTTCCTGCTTGTGCCTGATAGTCGAGTGAGCTAAGGCGCCGTCGTCCGTGTCTCCAGTCTTCGAAGGTCCCGAGTTCAAGTCCCAGTAAAGTAAGTAACACAAAACAAGTTTTAATGGTATCTCAAAATCCATCACAGCTTGGAAAAGAGTAGGTGGTGTGGTGGTGGACGGTCGTGTCAACTCTCTACCTGATTCGTATTCGTTTTCTAATATTTTGCTTTTAAGACATGTAAAACGAGAAGGCCAAGCTATCTTCGTCTGTGCCGAAGTTTTTATACCCTTGCAAATGCAAATGTCACAGTTTAAGAACGCTTACATAAAAATCAAAAAATTTTATAACTAAAACCTATTTTCCGACAGATAAACGTCTGAAAAAAGTTTTTCTCACTAAGACTCAATTTCCGACCGATCGGCCCTATGGCAGCCTTATGATATAGTCATCCGATTTCGGCCCAATTTTGCGAATCTATTTAAAAGCATATAAAATAAGTCATCAGCGAGTTTAAGGACGCTAACAAAACTAAACAAAAAAATTTTTTACCAAGACTCATGTTCGACCGATCGGTCCTATGGCAACCATAAGATATAGTCACCCGATATCGATCAACTTTTTCAAATTAGTTTGAAAGCGTTTAATATTAATAATCACCGACCTTAAGAACGATTTACTTAAAAACAAAAAAGTTTTTTTTCACTAAGACCCATTTTCCGACCGATCAGTCCTATGGCAGCTATAAGATATAGTCATCCGATTTTGACCAAAATTTTTAAATCTGTTTGAAAGTATATAATATTATTAATGACCGAGTTTAATCACGTTAACATTGGAAACAAAAAAGTTTTTCTCACTAAAACCCATTTTTCGACCTATGGTTCCTATGGCAGCTATAAGATATAGTCATCCGATTTTGATAAAAATTTTCAAATCTGTTTGAAAGTATATAATATTATTGATGACCGAGTTAAATCACGTTAACAGTGGAAACAAAAAAGTTTTTCTCACTAAAACCCATTTTTCGACCTATGGTTCCTATGGCAGCTATAAGATATAGTCATCCGATTTTGACCAAAATTTGCAAATCTGTTTGAAAGTATATAATATTATTAATGACCGAGTTTAATCACGTTAACATTGGAAACAAAAAAATGTTTTTCTCACTAAAACCCATTTTTCGACCTATGGTTCCTATGGCAGCTATAAGATATAGTCATCCGATTTTGATAAAAATTTTCAAATCTGTTTGAAAGTATATAATATTATTGATGACCGAGTTTAATTACGTTAACAGTGGAAACAAAAAAGTTTTTCTCACTAAAACCCATTTTTCGACCTATGGTTCCTATGGCAGCTATAAGATATAGTCATCCGATTTTGACCAAAATTTGCAAATCTGTTTGAAAGCAGATTATATTAACAATGGCCGAGTTTAAGGCCGCTAACATTGAAAAAAAAAAAGTTTTTCTCACTAAAACCCATTTTTCGACCGATGGTTCCTATGGCAGCTATAAGATATAGTCATCCGATCCGGTCGGTTCCGACATATTAGCAGCGTGCAGTAAAAAGAAGACTCTGTGCAAAATTTCAGCTCAATAGCTTTAAAACTGAGAGACTAGTTTGCGTAGAAACAGACGGACAGACAGACAGACAGACGGACAGACAGACGGACAGACAGACGGACAGACAGACGGACAGACAGACGGACGGACAAAGCTCAATCGACTGAGCTCGTCGCCCTGATCAAGAATATATATAGTTTATGGGGTCGGAAATGAATATTTCTATGCGTTGCAAACTTCTGGGCAAAATTATAATACCCTTTGCAAGGGTATAAAAATGATGATGATGATGATAGAGATTCTAGACAAAGTACCTTAAATATTGTTAAATTTTAGTTATTAAATATCATAAAACTGCAAGGCAATAAATTGTAATTTTTTTCCACAACAATCTTGCAAGGGGATTTTTTAATAAAAGTTAAAAGATTCCAACAAAAAGAAGCATTTTGACTATTTGTAAATAATAATGTTTAAAGTATTTGTATAAAAAAACACAACTTATATAATCAAACCAAAATGTTTCAAAAGTGTAACGTACTGAAGTGGATGTTGTAAGATGAGGCTGAATTCTCTGAAAAATTCAGTGGACGACTATTCTCTATAAGAGTAGAGTTGCAACACGATCAGAATTTCAGAAGCAACAAGAGTCTGTCCTACACTTTTGTCTTTTGCATAACATTAGCGCTTTTATTACAAAGAGCTGTCTGAATATCAAAATTTTTGGAATAATTTCAAGTGCCACCCTTAGAGTTACCCGAACTCATTTGAAAACTGGCATTAGCATGTCTATTTTTATTAAATCTCCAATGGTCAGAAAACCCAAAAAAATAGCATTACGTCCAAATATTGAAATATTGGATATAAAATTGGCACAGATAAGGCTTAGACTAAACCACGACCACGTACGAATATTTTTCATATTTCAAATTTATTATCTCTTCTTAACATTTGCCATTGATTTTCGATAAGTTCGGAGTGCACTCAATCAGCTGACCTTGACTGCGCGTCCTAATTTAACCAACGCCTATAACATTTTTTTAAACAGATTTTTCTTATCTTTCTAATGTATGACTATAAAATGAATGGAATTTTGAGTTATAAAAACATGAAATATCGAACTTTAGACCAATTTTGGACATTCTTATTATTGTGGAATCGCTCAAATTCACCGGAAATAAAGGAAAAACGATTTAATGATATAAAAAGCAAAACCAAGGATCGAAACAAAGCCTCAGTTCGATCTAACTTTAATTCGGACCGAACTTTCTGCAGAATTTGAGTGCTTTGCAGCCTTGCACACAATACATTCTTTCACACTTTTCCGTTTTGTTTGTTTGGGGAATTCTGGTATTGTCTTAAATGAAATCTGATATATATCAAGATTTAGTCACCGTAAGAATTAGAGTCCGTTGTTGACTGTTAAAGAAGAAGTGGGAGGCTGACTTTTCATCTTTCTCGTCCAAACAATTTCCACACTCAAAAAATTATTTTTCTATATTTAAGAAAATCGCCAAGGAATTGACATCGGCCTAAAATTTAGACAAAATTGTATACTTAAACATTTTTTTTTGGTAAATTCACTAAAAATTAATTTTTTGAAAATATTTTTGCTAAAATTTAAGGTAAATCGCCTTATGACGGATTTTATTTCTAATTTTCAATGCGAGTTTGGGGCTTTTTTAGGGTGAGTTGTTTTTTAAGTAAAGGGTGTACAAGCTTCGGTAAAGCCAATGTTAATTTAGCACTGTGTTTGTAAACAGATGCACAGAAATATATCATATATTTCAATTATCTTGTCAAACATTAGAGAAATTTGCAATTTCTCAATATATTTTTTTTGCTGAATACCCAAAACAGGAAAAAAAATTGCATGACTTTAGACTTGACCTTCAATAAATATTGTAAAAATATACAAATGAAACGAAACCGACAAAGTTCCCACATTGAAATGTGTGTGAAACGCCAGAGATTTAACACAAATCTTATCAGCCCGGGGCACAGAGCATTTAAGCTTCGTTGCTCTATTCCAGTTTGTTATCTTTCCATTCTTGAGTTCTTATGACCGCCGTTCATTGGCTTTTGTCAACTGGTTGGTTGTCGGGCCATTCCCGAGCATTGTCTCAGGTGTTTCCCCCCACCCATCTCCATGTCAACGCCATCACCATCAACAGCTACAGCAACAGCATTATTATTGCCCCATTGTCTATCTAGTTTTGTATAATTCATTTCTATGCGTAGCTGCTGCTGCTGTCGGCCTGTCAGCTGTCGCCGCTCTTTTTGATGAATCACAGGCCTGGCCAAACAGACCCTAGCTAAAAATATACACACAAAATGCAAAATTCATGGCCGGCTCCGTGGAATGCGGCGATGGCAAATGAGCAACCGTATATATCGGTTTTGGGTTTAGTATTCGGTTTAGAGAGGTGTCCCAAGCGCCGCTCGGTTTACGCAAATATTTGAAATCTGTTGCCAGGCAACGTTCCGTTGCGGTCTCTGACTCAGTAGTCTCTGTTGGGCTGTGTGGTTCAGTCAGTCAGTCAGGTGCAGAGTGCGGAGAGCGGATGAGTGGGTGAGCTGGACGACAGGCGACACAGTTTGGCCATTTGGCCAATTGACTGGCCACCTAAGCTGGGGTTAAGCCCTGGAGGGCAAGGGAATTGTCACAGTTGTACAGTGGTTGAAATGTATTTCGGTTAAATAAAAGTTTTTGTTAGAAGTTTTACAAAAGAAAATTGCAAACGACTGTCTTAGTTTCGAGATGGCGTTTAAAGATTCGACGTTCAGAATTTTTTCTAATACCAAGTCGAAGCTGCAAGAATTTTATCCAAAGGAAACACATAGGCTGGGTGATTTCACTCTTTCATTAGTGTAGTGATTCCGAGTACTTTTGGTGATACTTTTTGTTCCCGAAGCTTTGACAATACTGCCCCCAGTGTGAGAAGTGTATCATTTTAAATACTACAAAATAGTCGTTCTTCACTTTCGGCCGTACAAGAAGTGCTAGTTCTTTCGATAACGCATATTATTAAGAATTTTCTATCAGTTCTAACCCAATTCCAATCCAAAACCAATTTTCGGTGTCCCAGAAAACTCTTTCGGTTGGTTTGGGAAAGAGATTTAGCAAAATTCACCATATAAACAATTTGGAATAGCAAATTCAATTTTGAAAATGTAAACAACTTTATTTTTCTACATAGATTGCATCAAATGAATTAAATATTTAATTTAACCGAAGGCTGCCATATCAACTAGAGATGGGCCGAACCCGAAAAAAAGTTCGGAATCGGGCGGGACGGGATTGAATTAAAAATTGTTGGTCGGGATTGGGACGGGACGGGATAGACGTGGTCGGGACCGGGATGGGACGGAACTAGTGCAAAATCCCGTAATTTTGCGGGTACCGATTTATTTTTATTGGCCACAGCAAGTTTAAGCACAGCAATGAAAACAATTGATCGATAATTACTTTATCGAACTAGCCAAATGGTCACACTTACTTTCTGAATTCAAAAATGGGCACACTTTGGCTAGGTTTACATAGCGTTCCACTGTGACAATGTTGTATGTGACCCGCTGTGAAAAAAGTACTCAGAAGTCAAAAGTGTTTACACTGGCGTTACAGAAATTCCATGTTACAGCGCTGGCGTTACAAATGAAGACGTTCACGACACGTCCCCTCCCTCCTTCACAATTTCGAAAAAACGTTATATCTCCCTCAGTTTTGTAATTAGATGGTTCGCACCTTCCAGAGAGATATTTAATAATGAAGATTATTTTTCGATTTGCCGAAGAAATGATAAAGATCGTATGAACAATACTCAAATTATGACCAAAAGAGAGTTCGCTGGCCAAATGTTCATTGTAGTGGCCCCATCTATTGCTCATTTTTGAAAGTCCCTCAACCAGCAGTGTTATGGGTTCCCTAGATACCATTCAAAAGGTCTTAATACATCCTGCTTCCCCGCTCGTCGCGAGATACAGGATCGCTGGGACCCAGTGTCGGACTATGGGCTCACCAAATTTTTTAGAGTTTATCGGCCCTATCGGTACTAAACCATTTAATTATCTATTTAAAATATATATGACCTGTGTTGAACTTAGTACAGGTTGATTTAAATATAGTACTCTGTGTTTTCTTAGTATAGGACATCTGCCCAGAAAATGGTTGATTTCCTCTATTTTATTTGTATTGTACAATTCGAAATTTTCATTTAACAGTATCATGTCACATCTTGCCTTAAAAATTCATAATACTGCCCGAGTATCAATTTGTGCATATGCCACGATCTTGATCGAGCTCTTTATAGATTCTCCCTTCGCTTCTTAGTTTTTGCTGCACGAGTTCCGTATGCCTGTCATTCTTTAGCTCCGCTATAAGTGTATTGCGATTGGTATTCCATAGCTCAGAGTCCATTACAGACAAGCTTGATCGACTTTAATACATGTTTTGTGTAAAAACTGTATAAAATTGTAAAAAACTGTCTGTATTTAAGGTCTGAATCGGGATGGCTCGGGAAAGACGTGGTCGGTTCCTCCGCTCATCTCTAATATCAACTAAAACCAATTTTCCACTTAACCTCAGCTGGCGACATCTATCTATGCAGGCACCATCTATGTAACAACCAACTGGCCAAGTTATACTTCTTGACAGGCACGAAAATTATTTTTTAAATTTTTGCATTTTATTTTTGGAGAATATTATGACTTAAATTTGAATTATAATTTTAAAAAGCCAAAAAATTAATTTAAACACCAAATCAACTCATAACTATAGATGGAACCCTCTTTGAGGAGATGGACCATTATCTTGGACACCAACTTTCAAATTAGAGAATTGAATCTCTTGAAGTTCTGTGACGCTGACTTACTTTTCCAGCGTTTTTCAAACCAACCTAGGGCAAAATCTTTTGAGATTTCTAGGACACCGCCCTATATCATTGCTGGCATTCGTCCCCAAAAGAATTAGATAATTTTTTATAAATACTCTCAGGCAATAAAAGTTTCATCAGTGATATCCGTTGGGAAAATGCAGTAAAATGCTAAATACATATTTTCAAACGAAATTAAGCCTAATTTTGAAATTTAAATTAATTGAATTAAATTCCGTCTCTAGACGGCTCTTCTATTTTGCAAAGAATTTCATAAATTCCACATGATGACTCTTATTTAAAAACAAACCATTCAGCTGTTTTTGTCAACGTGTCAATGTGATTGTCAATGGAAACGACAAAGTCGTAAACAAAATGAAAATGTTAGTAATGATGCCAATGAAAAAGTGGCAATAGCCGTGTAAGGTTCTATCCACTTGTTCATGAACTTATGCATGTTACTATGAAATAATTTTATTAAGTCAGCGTTCTAAATTTCATATTTACAACTTTAGAACGTTTCAAAGTTTTCAAATGGCTTATGCCACACTTTTTTGTGCACACAAAAACTCATTATTAACCAAAGCCCAAGTCATAATAAATGTTTATTAGATGTATATACGATTCGCTAGTGTTGGACGCCGCCATTAGAGATGCGAGCATGACACAACCGATAGTCACGATTAGTGAAAGGGAATTTCAGTGTCCTCAATGGATAATAATCAAATATTTAATCCAGGGAATCAAACCGAAACGAATTTCGGTTCCGGTTCCGGTACGTACCGAAACTTCTGTTTCGGTAAAAAGTTCTGTTTTGGTTTTTTTTTATTTCGGTATTCGGTTCCGTTTCGGTACCAAGATTTTAATTTCGGTATACCGGTATGGACCGGTAAAATTAACAGAAATTTTAAGACTTAAGTACAATCAAAGTGAGTTACAGAGTACTGACTGCGGGTTAATAAAATTCGCACAGCCCAGGCCTTTAATAATTGGATTTCGAATTTGGCGGAATGCGAGGTCGTTCATCAGGGCAAACGGCCTTCCATCAACCAAACACAGAGAAACACACGCATCTCGAATAGTCTGTTTGGTAATTTCCACACGAATGCTGGGCGTCAACAATTCACCAATGCACCTGGATCTGGAACCAGCAGTTTTTTTTCCGGTGCTTGATTTGTGTTTGGCTGATCGACTTGATTGTGAAGCCTTTTTATCAAGTTGGCGTGAGATCGGGCAATGTGCTTTTTTAAAAGTGTTCCATGATCGCCCTATAAAAAAGGAAAGAATATATATACATTTATATAAGTCATTTATGTTCCCTTTCAATTGGTATATAGACATATGTACATATATGTACAATGTACACACAAACATAGTTTTCGCTTCTTTTCATCAGGGGCATGCAAACAGCAGCATGTACATGCAAACATAAAGACAGGCTATTTAACTTTTTAAGCACTTATATACGAAATAAGTATGTATGTTTGTATATGCATGAGAGAAAAGTCTCGAAGCTTACATATGTATGTGCACTAGACTGAGTATCATTGTACATTGTATATACATATGTATATGTATATATTTCGGAAAGTAAATTCGTAAATATCAAACTCAACTTAATTTTTTGTCCACACTCGTTTATTAAGCAATTGTTTACATTTTCTTCAATGTCAAAGGCGAAATACTTCCGATACACATTTGTTTTTGGCCTTGGCGTTTTAAGCGATCGTTTAGATTGACTTGCAACTCTTAAATAAATTAATTACTCACACAAACTTCGCACAAACACGAATAAAAATTTTACAACGATTAACCGTAGGCGACTGTACACTGAGCTCTTTCATTTTGCATAAAAAAGGGAGAGCATCCGAAGAATTAGCAGAAAGCCAACATGCAAAAACGGAACTTAAGTGAAAGAGCGCAAAATATACACACATTTTTGTCAGTCTTTCTCATAGAAACCTATATGCATAGACAAAAACAATATCTTTTGTCTCTCTCTCACGCGCAGTCAGCAGCTCTGAATATAGAGATGACACTCTCTGGAGCAGGTAGCAGCTCTGAATATAGCGATCACACAATTCCGTGCGGCAACTACGGAAGTTAAAAAAAAAAAACTGCTCAGAACCGAAACTGTACCGGTACACTGTTTAGGTTCTTTTCGATCTTTTCGGTTCTAAATATATCGGTTCTCAAATACCGGTATACTTAAATTTAAAAATATCGGTTTCGGTACAGGTTCTGGTTCTGAGTTTTAATCGGTTCTTTTCGGTATACGGTTCCGGTTCCGGTTTGATTCCTTGATTTAAACCTGTTACTCGTATAGTAAAAAGAATATACTAAAGTCGTGCAAATGTATGTAACAGGCAGAAGAAAGCATTTCTGGGCTTATAAAGTATATATAATATTATATATTCCTGATCAGCATTAACCGCCGAGTTCATATAGCCATCTCCGTCTGTCCGTCTGTCTGCATGCACACCTAGATCTCAGAGACTAAAAGAGCTAATGCAACCAAATTTAATATGTAGACTCCTATTGTATAATTTCTCCTATAATTTCGACCACGCTTCCTCCCGCCCCCATAATAAAAAAAATTTAATAACTCCCACGATCGATCTTTACATCAAAACTCGAATTTATATATCCAACATCTATCATCTCTGGAATTTTCCTAAAAATCGGTTAATAATTAGCGGAATTATAAGAGTATCACATTTGTCATATATTTGGGCTTGGAGCCTGTTAATAAAAATGTGTTGCCTACTTTTTGGCTTTCTTTAAAAGCTACTAATTTTGGGCATTTATTTGGTGCAGCATGCGCTGTCAACCAACATTATTTTACTTCACACAAAATGAACTTGAAATGAGTATGTTGTTCTCAAATTTCGAAATATTGAACTTAGTTGGATATAGAAATCGCTTGTATTGCATTTTCCTAGAATTATTTTCTTTTCCATTAAATTCATATCGAATCGGTTAAATTGATTGAAAGTAACGGTTGTGGTGATGATCCATTTATGTACAGATTTCGTTTTAATAACTTAATAATCTTTCTTTAAATGTTGAAGTTGCGTGCAACTCTACACCAAAAACCACTATATTTTCACATCCTCAATACCCCACTCACATGGGCTCCAGTTAGCCCGAAAGCTTCTTAAGACCTGGCTTAAGTGGCCTCTATGTCTGTGGGCTGTCGTCTGCTGCTCGTTCACCTTACTCAGTCCCATCTTGTTGTTGCTGTTGGTGTGGCGGCTGCTGCTGCATTCATGTGCAACTAATCGACGTGTGCAGGTTTATTGGTTTCGGCTTTGGGTCTTGTGCGGTGGCAATTACGCCGCTTTTGCATTTCGTATTTCGCATTTGATGATGTGGTCAGCCTCAGCCTCAGCCCAGCGAGTGGCAGACGGCATAGACGCAGCTTAGGCATGCGGTTGCCAATGCGCCGTTAGCCGCCCAAAGAGCAAGACGGACCCGGGGGCAAGACATTCACAGCATGTGGTCTCCCGGCCATGTACTTACCATGGGTATGGTCAAGTAGTACATACAATAATACGCTCGTAATTTTGCATGTTTATGTACTAAACGATGAACAATTATTTATTAAACAAGTGGGCAAAGAGAATATAATGAATATAGAGTTGTGGGGGGGAGGGAGAGTGGAGTGAGTGAGATGATGGTCGATTGGATCAATGGATGCACTACATATACACACACTGGAAACGGACAAATGACCAGTGAACGGATTATGAAGCGGATGGTGGGGAAGTTTCTTTACTATAAATTGTCTTTTATATTGGCATAGGCTGATGAATACATAAGCACTATTTTAATTGTCATACCAAGCAGAACGCATTAACTTGCACTGTTAGTCCAGAGCAAAAGGGAAATCGAAAAAACTTTTTATAACTTAATTGATGAAAACGCTTAAGTAATGTGAAATTTACAGCTTGACTGACCTGTTACTGTCTGATTTTCAATACCCTGTAGCTTTAGAAATAGCTAAAAAGCATATTATGAAGTTGTAACCGGCAGAAGAATACATTTAAATCTCAGCATTCATGTCCGTCTGTCTAAATGCGAAGATCTCAGAGATAATAACAGTTAAAACTATTGCTAAAACAACAAAATAATTCAACTTTTGGTAAGGCCTGGGAACGGGACTAATAAATTGTGAAACTTGAGGCATCAGGTAGCAACACCTCATACCCAGTTTTTCTTGATCACATCCAGTTCGCGTTTAATAGGCACATTTAGAAAAGCAACGCACAGTTACATCTGTTTCTTGGTTAAATTTGGAAAATTCACCAAAGATGAAGGGAGTCACCTCAATTGTTATAGAAACTTCCCGCCTCCAATGGACAAGCGGTTAGTACCCTGTCCATAAAGGTCTAACTTAGAAAATGGAATTATTGGAAAACCACTCGATAGAAATTTCTAAGATTTTTAATATATTGCGTTACTGACCAATAGTGCTGCTATAGTAAATGCTGTATCCCCTTTTGCACTTAACGAGCAACTTATGGAATGGGGCGCTAGCACTTCGAGTTATTGCACACTTTATTAACTTCATATCTAGAGGGATATTTGTACTTTTCTGTGTAGTGGTTGAGCTGATAAAAAGTTGAGTTGGAAAAAACAAGAGAGGGAGTTCAAAAAGAGAGCCAATTCTCTCTCTCACTCTGCTGAAAACCGGTTTTGGTGTGGCTTTATACCAAATATAATCCGATTAAGTAAAACTTTACTCATTTCATAAACATTTCGAACATTTGTTATCAAAAATTTTGACGACATCTTGTTCTTAATTTAAGTTGAAGGCAACTTGTTTTCTGAACAGGTTTTTTCCCAATTTGTTTTTGGAAATATGACTCCAAGAAAAATTAGTTGACCAAAAACCATGATGTTTTTACTGTACGTCAGAAATCTACCCGAACTCCATAACCAAAGTGTTACAACCAAAAGGGAATTTAAAGAACAGACTCGATTTCAAATAATTCGCATTTTCCGTTGCACACTTTTTGAAGCAAGTATTGTAAGTACTATAAGTTCTTGATTCAAAAAAGTTGGTGTTCATTTCAATATCATTAATAGTCGTTTTTCGTTACTAGAATGTTTCCTACTTAATTAAAGTACATCCAAGAACAAACCATACTAGTGTGATTCAATTGAAAGGAAAATTTCAGGCTGCGAATTTACAAAATAGGAGTTCCTATGTCTTTATTCGCCTACTGAAGTACCATAAATACCAACTGGTAGGTTATTTGAAGCGTGAACAGCAAAAACAAAGTACGCTGATGAGAAAATTTGGTAATTCTCGAAACAGCTATCGTTGTGCGGACATGCCATTGCTACGCCAAAAATTTTGTAATTAATATCTGTTGATTAGTGTTGATTATATTGAATTATAATTAACCCATGACCTTGAGCCAGCCAGAACAAAAACAGGTTTAGTGACATATGGTCCCCAGGGTTTTTCCAATCGATAAATTTTTTCTTTCTTTAACTTGGTAACACTTTTAGTGACAACTGAGGGAAATTTGAAGTCAAAATATTAATTATTGTTTGAGATACGCTTCGCTTTGCTTTTTTGAAATTTATTGAACAAAGAAGTTGCATTAAATAGTGTTTTCAGAATGGCATTTCGGCTGCTGAAAGGTTGAGAATGTTGCAGATAGCCTTTAGGGATCAGACTCTGTCTTCATAGAATGTTTACAAGTGGTATAACTCGTAAGTCAGTTGAGAAGAATATGGTATATAATCGGCCAAAAATATTGACTGATGAATATCACTTCAAGCAAGTCAAAGAAATGGTGCTTGCATCGTCGGGCATATCATTTGGATCGGTGAGTGCCAAACTGTGCTTGAGAAGAGTCCCATCTCGAATGGTTCCCTCAAGTTTTTTTTAACACAAATCGTCGTGTAGGCATCTGTAAGACAATGCTTTCTGTCAATCAGGATTTAATGAAATGCAACATATCTGGAGATGAGACTAGGATCTACGCTTACGATCCCGAAACAACCGATTAATTGAGCGAATATCATGCCAAAGGCTAGACAAAACCGAAAAATCCACGTCAAAGTCGTTCGACAGAGAACTGCAGCGAGCTTACACATGTATGATCAATCAGCCATGCTTCATATGCGGAACGAGTAAACTAAAAGCTCAAAGCTTGTTGACCATTTTCATGTAGCATACACAAAACCAAAATTTCAAAAGTGATCGTGAATTGGCGAGTCATTGTATAGGCGAGTATAGGCATTTGTATTTGACGCACTGTTCACTCTCTCCTTCTTGTGGTAATTATTTTTTGAGTAAAAAGACCGACGTTTTTTGTTTTTTGGGTTTTAACTTAACAATTTCATATATTTGTAAGAATGCGGATTTTTATTATTTTAATTATGCAATTAGTGTTTATGTTTTTACAATAATATAATATTATATAAAAATAAAGTCTGTGGCGGGTTAAATTAGACGTTTGATTTCCAAAGGCCTCTAACACCTTGCAGCCAGTGCGACAGTAAACGAAACCTGGCACTACAGTTTGCAATTTGCCCAGAAATAAGTAGCGTAATAAGTGTGACGCAGTTGCATTTGCACATCATATTAGCCGCAGCTCGCCGTCAACTAACCGAGTAAGCGTTCGTGTGAAAGAATGTTGCTCGATTGAGGCTTGTCGTCAACAAACCGAGTAAGCTTGGTGATTTTATGTTTAAAGCGCGAGTCACTTAAAGTACTCGTCACTGACGAGTCGTCAGTGGCGACATGATACCCGCTGGCATCCGTTCAGCCGCGGGCTTTGACAAGCTTGCTCACGAGTGAAAAAATCTTACCCGTTCTGACTTAATGTGCTTTCAATCATTTCTTGTGTGTCACACCAAAGTGGCGAGCACAAACAAGCCGAGTAAATGCGCGAGTGTACAAGAAAATTAAGTACTCGTTGCAGGTCTCTGTCGTTCAAAAATTAAGGCCATGTTGACAGTTTTCTTCGATTATCGTGAGGTGGTGCATTCGAAATTCCTTCCACCAGACAAAACTGTTAACAAGGAATCTTAATTAAGTGTTATGCGTCGTTTGCGTGAAGTTGTTCGCAAAAAAAGCCGGATTCGTGTGTGTTTGGTTCTGTCATTAACTAAATTTAATTAAATATCAAAACTAAAGAGTCAGCCTTCGATGTAAGCTAGTAGAGTTGCGCCACTGCATACCCTTTCTCTTATACTCGTACTCTTATACTCCTGTAAATATTAACGCATTGGAAAGGCGGCTGCTGTCTTTGGCTGCAGTCGCCAAATTAAAAGGCAGTTGAATTACTGAACACAAAATAGGAACAAGTGCGTGTTGTTTGCTAAGCCACTGGGTCCAAGGGTCAACTTTACCAATCATCTTAGACGAATAGTTGTGGAAAGACTTTGGAGTTCTTGTTTTTCACCGCCATAAATTGGATTGGCGGATCAGTGTGCATTTCGCCAAAAATTCCACAAATATCGTTCCGCCTGCTTATTCACCTGATTTGGCTCCGTGTGACTTCTGTCTATTCAGCAAACTCAAGAGGCCGCTCCGGGGACACCGTTTTTGTTCCATTTAGATTAGCGTTGTTCAACGAGAGCGAGGGCAAGAAGTGACGGTGTATTGGTGTGCGAAAATAAAGCGCTGGCCAGCGACTGAAGGCCTGTTTACTCTCTTGGCCTCAGCTTCGGCATGCGTTCGGCTCGTATATGTGTAAATATCGAAATGGCTTCGCCCCCCAGGGGGTACTGCTGACCATAGATAATTTAGATGATAAAAGCGGAATCGCAAAAGGCTCCGAAGGCCATTCCGAAGGAGGACTTTGCCAAGTGATATGATAACTGGAAAATTCGATGAAATAGGGGATGAAATAGATTTAGATAAATAAATAAAGATTTTGAAAGTATAAGAAAATGCACCTTTAAATTTGATCACAGTTGTACATTCTAACCTGATCGACCTAGAATTCTGCCAGTCGATTTTTTATGATTGTTATAAATCCGTTTGAAATCTGAGCAGGGGAAGTGAATGGGAGTCCATGGGAATAGCAGTACGACAGACGGCGGATGCGCAGCAAATAAACGGAAGGATCCGTTAAGTTTGGAGCAAAGACTAGTTGTTGCAGTCGCTCCAATTAGCTGAGGGGCGATATCGCTGGCAGTTCAAAAGAGCGCTGTTGCTAGGCAGATGAAAGTGCCGTATGGAAGATCTGGGAGTCTCGAACGTTCTAGAAGGAGACAAGGAGACACCGGGAGACAGCCCGGGAGGGCTATAGAAGGGGTCGCTGACGGCATAGAAGGGAAGTCAATGTGAATCGGGTTCTAAGCGAGTGCGGAACGAATCGTAAAAGTACAATTGCGGCGAAACGGAGTTTCCCAGAATACTACAGAGTGCGGAATCCTTGAAAAGGATACGGAACAGTCCTCGTGGAAGGACTTGATCCAGATATAGGATATCCTGGCGGAAGGATATCGACTATCGTCGAGAAATGTAGCTGTGCGCACTCTACGTGCCTGTGTGTCGAACGCAGAGTCGACGTTACAGGCGGTCATACTAGCCAGCGCATCCTTTGAGTCCTTGGAGGACGATAGTAGGGCAGTACGTGGGAGGTGTGCGGAATAGGCGAACCTGCGAGTCAAGCGATTGCTTGGACGTGGTGTGTTCTTGGCCGACGAAACCCTGCGAACACGGCGGTTAGCCGGATAGGAGGCGTACCTTGCGATTGGGCAAGGATACCTCAGATAGGTTTATGCGAATGTACCATATTTATAAATGAAACATCAAAGTGAACAATAAAGTGAACCACATCGCTGGTGAATAATAGAATAATGAATTCCCTGTGTTGTTATTGCAAGTCCAATATAAATTTGTTGGAACGATCCTCGATTACCCTGAACATAGCCTGCATTGGTTTTCGGGTCAAAAGGACTCGTTACAGTACAAAGTCTCAGAAATGAAAGACGCATTGATGATTTAAGGAATAATCATTAGAAAATCAGTTGAATTCCTTTAACTCGAACGTTCAAAAACTTTTTTCGTTTTTTATTACTTCTTACTCCCTGAAATCTGTGTGTTCATACCGACATGTCTTTATCAATAACGACAGATGTATTTTATAAGTAGAAAATGCTTCCCTCTGACTGTTAACTTTAATTTGTAAAAGTCTATTATATCCTTTGTGCAAATACAACGTACAGGATATAACAAACCGTGACGATGAAGAATCGCTTAGCTGCGGCAGTAAATGTATTTTCATTTTTCTTTTCGGTAGGAGTTTTTATGTTAATGCTTTTGTAGCAACTGCCACGCCTCTCTTTAAAAGTTAAACTTCTTTGGTAAACCCCGAACTTTTATGCGTCTGGAGTATTTTTTTGAAATGGAGGTCGGCGACGGCGGCAGTAGGGACCCCAGTGTGGCGCCACCAGCTGCTTGCCGCTTGCTGCTATCTGCAACTGCGATTTATTAACAGTTAGAGCCTGACGTGGTTGTACCTACTATTATTGTAGTTGTTGCTGTTGTTGTTGCATTTCGCAGCTAGCCGAAAATTTATTGCCTGCAGCCACATGATGAATGATTTTGATAATAATATTTTGTTATTGCTTTTTGCCTTGGGCGGTTTTTTGTTTTCTGCTGTTGCAGCAACTTTTTGGCTGCGTTTGGTTGGAAAAAAATTATATTTGGTTTTATTTTTTTTTTGCTTTTTGTTGAAGTCACTATGGTGCCAAGGCAGGCAAGGGGGCGTGGTTCTGCCCACCTCCTGCTGTTGCTTAACTAAAACATAAAACCAAAAAATAATAAAGTAAAGGTTGTCATAAGAAAACGCAGCCGGCTCATGGCATGGAGATGAAAAACTAAATTATTCCTGCAAAAAGCATAAAACTTGGAGCCATGTGGTGATACACACACACATACAATATGTACATTTTGGCAATTATACAAGAAATGTTATTATTTATTAAAGCAAAAATGGCTTGATTATATTAATGATAAATAATTTAAGGCATTTTTATACAGGACCCTTACCAAGTTATCCTAAGGTGGAACATTACCCAAAATTGAGAATACGTCTGCAATTGTGAACAACCACCAATCAAATAATAAACTTACAAAACGAATTATGGTTGAAGCTAACATCAACTCATTTATTTATCTATTATTATAATGGCCAATCATTTGGCTCCTCTTCTAACGCCTTTCAATCACTCGCAAGTATACTTAGTAGCCCACACCCATCCACCCACCTAACTGCCATTGCCCATCCCAACGCCTACCCACTTAGCATTTCAGCTACAGTTGTTGCATTTTATACATTATGCAAATTTCTGCAATTTTCATTCATATTGGTCCGCATTGGAGAACGAAGAGAAGGAGGAGAAGGTGGAGTCGCAGCCAGCAGAGCAGCAACAGCAGACCTTAATTAGCCTTTGTGCATGCGTGTGAGGCTCATTGCATATGCAAATTGCAGCCGATTGGTTTCGCATTACATAATTAATAATTCAATGAAAATGCTTGTCAATCATACGCAAGAATAGAGCACCAGAAAGAACCCACAAAAGTGGACGGGCTGTGTTATAGTCAAACTGTAGTTAGTCAGATTTATGTATAGTTAATTTCAGAAATGGCCATAATTGTATGGTGAAAGAGAATGTCAGAATTTTAATTCTTTCATATCTTTAATAAAGTTAATCTAAGTAAAATTACAAATTATTCGTTCCAGGTTTGGCGATTTTCGATTAGCGGATTAATTCCGAGGATTCATGCCTCGACAACTGGACAACTGAGGACTCCGCTGGCGCTCCGAAGAAAAGCTCCTGGTTTCAAAAGTCTACACATACATTTACCATCGAGATATTTAACAATGGTTACAAAATTTTGCAACATGGCGACAAAACTGGTAATCTATGGATAACATAGTGATTAACCGCACCTGCAGTTCACTCGAGTATAAATTAATCACTCACCATGGATGACACAATAGAAACATCTCGAGGTTTTTTGGACAAGTGACACTCTCACGCCCGCAGCAAGCGCACACACACACACGCATCTACAGCATTGCAAGAACGGCACGGCCTCTCAAACCGGCAGATCGGCTTGAGAAAGCAGCGTAGTACAACATAGACGCAATTTCGATGGTGGTGCACACAGCCCGCAGGGCCACAGCTGGAAGAAGATGGCGTGGCGGTAGTAAGGAGTATAGTACGTGAAGAACGCATTTAACTCCGCTCGCTGGGAAAAAATACTCCAAGCACTCACTCGTCTAGGTATATCTAAGTACCTGGTGAAACTGGTAGCCAGCTACTTCGAGAACCGTATTCTGCTTTACGACACATCAGATGGCAGGCAAACATACGGAGTCACAGGCGCCGTGCCACAGGGCTCAGTTATAGAGCCGATTCTGTGGAACGTGATGTATGACGGAGTTCTTAGCTACACCGATAGGCGTCAGCATTGTTGGTTTTGCAGATGACATCGCGATGCGGGTGACCGATTGGCTAGAGGACAACGAGTTGAGCCTGGCTCCCCATAAAACCGAAGCGGTCCTTATAAGCAGCTGTAAACGTGTGGAAACTGCCAACATCAGAGTCGGAGATCGGCACATCATATCGAAGGATGCCATAAAGTACCTGGTGGTTATGCTGGACCATAGGCTTAACTTTAAAAGCCACCTAGCGTAAGTGGAGGAAAAGGGCACCAAACCAACGAATGCCTTATCTGGAATTATGGCGAACATCGGTGGACCTCGACAGCGTAGCAGATGACTGATCTGCAACGTAGTCAGGTCGATCATAGTGTACGCAGCACCGATATGGGCCCCTGCAATGACCGTGCCATCATACAGCCGAGGATGCAAAAGCGCGTGCAGGAGGTGTGCCCTCCGAGTCACCTGCAGTTTCCGGACTGTGTCAAGTACCTCAAGTACCTGGGTACAAGTAACCTCATCCCAGCATTTAAGTAATATTCAACAAAGTTAGTTACACCTATTAACCCAAGTAACTAAAATGTTGTGTGTGGGTGGGATCTGGGTGGTAAGTGGGTGGGATGTGGATGGGAAGTGATTGGGATGTGGATGGGAAGTTGGTGGCAAGTGGGTGGTAAGTAGGTGGGATGTGGGCGGGAAGTGGGTGGTTAGTGGGTGGGAAGTGGGCGGGATGTGGGTGGAAAGTGAGTCGGATGTGGGATATTGGTTCCATACTGATAAATACTGATGAAAATGAGTTTAAAGTTTGGATTTTACTATGAAAATGGGTTAAGTGTTTGGATTTCCCTATGAAAATCAGTTAAGTGTTTGGATTTCCCAATAAAAATGAGTTTAGTTTTTGGATTTCTCTATGAAAATGAGTTAAGTGTTTGGATTTCACAATGAAAATGAGTTTAGTGTTTGGATGTCCCTATGAAAATGGGTTAAGTGTTTGGATTTCCCTATGAAAATAAGTTAAGTGCCTGGATTTCCCTATGAAAACGTGTTTGGATTTCCCAATGAAAATGAGTTTAGTGATTGGATTTCACTATGAAAATGGGTTAAGTGTTTGGACTTCCCTGATGAATACTGATGATCGGTCGAGCCGAAGTTTTTTCAAAATAATATTCGCAATTGGTTTATTGCAAGCTTAATAATTTTGGAGCAAAAACCAATTTAGAGGTCCTTTTGCAATAGAAATAAATTTTGTTAAACTCATCTGCACATCTCTGAAAATGACAAAAGTTAACCATTTATTCTTGCTTCTTTTGATTAAACCAGCGCGTTGGCACCACTTTTATTTGTTTAATTTTGGCAAGACGCTAAAAGTGGTTTTCTATCAAATTTGGCCAAAATTTTTGACATTTGGGGGATAATGATAATCAAATAATACAAAATTTAATTTAAAAAGTTTCGTTATCTTATTAAGCTCGTCTTGTTGAGCAGAGGACTATAAGCCTTGTTTGCTTTGCCTGAATGAACCTTCAACCCCTCATCATCATCAACTGATCAACTCAGCCCACTCACGCATCCAAAGTGCTAGGTTGTGGCTGCTGCCCGGTTGACTTCTCGCTAATTATAGCTACTGCGCCCACATCCTACACATATTTACATGGATGCCCGTCGATGCTGAGTCTCTGGGTTTTTGGTGTGAGAGTGTGTAGGCGTGTTGTATGTATTTAAGGGGCTCGGTCTTTGGCCCAGGGTCGATGGCTGAGCCTATTTGTGCAATCAATAAATTTTACAGTTGGGTGCACAGGTGGTGCCGCCGCCACAGCAGCAGCAGCAGCAGCAGCAGAAGCTAACTTTATGGCTTTGTGTGCAAGCGCTTCAACATAAATTCATAAATGTTTGCCCCGACCTAAAATGGGTGAGGAAACGGCACCTGATTGCATATTGCAACCCTTCCATTTTTGTCTTGTTTATTTAAGTAAGCAATTTCGTTTTTAATAGATGTAAGCCAGCAATAACAACAACAACAACAACAACACCAAAAACAACAACTCTTTTCCCTCTGGTGTGCAAACACTCGTTAAAAATCACTTAAAATTCCATCATCATAAATTTGTCAAAAAAAAAAAAAAATCTTTTTGGAGCTTTAACGTGTTGGCATTGAATACTTCTTCAGTGTGAAGATATTCGGGATTAGTTTTACCCACACTTTATCATCAGCCGGGGGTTCAATTTGCCACAAATATTTTATAATGAACAAGTAAACGTGCTGGTGGGGAGTGCCCCGTCTACAAAATACCCTGTACCCTTGATATTGTGTGTGTTTTATATTTTAATACATTTCATTGCATTCGCACGTACACAAACTTAACAGACTATCAAAAAAAATTTATATTTTAGCATAAAATTAAACGGAAATAGTTAATACCAGGGAATCAAACCGAATCGTATTTCGGTTTCGGTTCCGGTTCTGGTACGTACCGAAAAAAAAAAGTTTCTGTTTTGGTTCTAACATTATTTCGGTATTCTATAATTACATAGACTATATTACACGGTATCGACGAGAGCATGCCCGAGGATCGGAGTCTAAGTGTAATTTGCCCACTTTTTAAAAGAGGAGACCCTGCAGTTTGCGCCAACTACCCTGGGATCAGTCTCCTTCCCATCGCATAAAAGATTCTGTCGTGAATTATTTGTGAACGTCTAAAGCCGCTTATTAGCACACTGATCGGACCTTATCAGTGTGGCTTCAGACCTGGTAAATCCACCACAGACCAGATATTCACATTACGACAAACCCTGGAGAAGACCTATGAGAGAAATATCAAAACCAACCATCTTTTTGTTGATTATAAATCAGCCTTTGCCACACCGATAAGGTCAAGGTTCTTTGACGCCCTGTCTACCTTTGGTATACCAGCAAAAGTACGTTCGACTTTGCATGATGACGTTGAGAAGCACTCGAAGCTCCGTCAAAATAGGAAAGAACCTCTCCGAACCATTTGATACCAAGAGAGGTTTTAGGCAGGGTGACATAAGAATTCCGGTTCGGGTTCAGGTCCTCAATTCGATGGACCCAAAAATCTCGAACCGGTTCTACAGGGCTCCGTTCCAGATCGGTATGCAGCCTTGAAAATTAATAATGATTGATGTCATTAAGCCGTTTTGTGAAAATACTGAAATACTGTGTATTCTCCTGTTTCTTTTTATACAAATACATGTATGGATCGAATAAGCCTCCACAGAGCTGCTTTCCTTATTTAGTTTTGTTTTTGCACCCAGATCTTGTGATAGAGGACAACCCTTCTGCTGAGCGCTGGACAATGACACACAGAGGGAAAAAACCTGTTCAAAAAACAAGTTGCCTTCAACTCAAAATACGAACAACTACGAACTTTCTCAAACATTTTAAGCACATATATTCTAAAAGTGCTTGAAATGAGCTCAATTCAAGATCAACAATCACCCAGAAAAGTGTAAGGAGCTCTCTAGACGTGAAGCTACAAAATGTGCTAAGTGCAGAAGGCAAAGGCTCGATTCCCAGTCAAGCCCGAAAAATGTTTCTGTTGTTCTGAAAGACCTAAATAAACCAAGTCGGGTGGAGTAGGGTGGTTGGTCGTTGAAGTTGTGGTACTACGATGTCTCTGATCCTATAGAACTGGGGTGCCCAAGCCTATTCCGCAAACCACGCACTCGTTGTTGTTTTGCGCAAAGGAATATCTCGCGCGTATACGGGGCGCCATAAGCCTACATAAAGCAACAACAATTTCCTCTCTTTCTTTCCGAGATAAGGTTTTGTTGTTGGCGCATGTAGACCTGTTCTATGCAATGGAATAACAGCCGTGTATGGCCTTATGGGCTGCATATGTGTGCTCTCCTCTCTTTCTTTCTGAGCTAATAAATTGTGGTTGGCGCGTCCAGACCTGCAACAACAACATCATATGTGACTCTCTTCTCTCTCTCCATTGTCAATGTTGCTTATGCGTAGATAGCGCTCGCCGCGCTCGCAGTGTCCGAACGCTTTTCGCCATTCAAATCTAAACTAAAACTGTTGTCGCTGTATGTTGCAAGTACAAAAGTACCCATAGAAAGCGAACCGAGGCTTTTTTTGATAAACTGGGTATGAGGTGATGCTTACAGAGGTCCCTTTTATCATAATTTAAGGGTGCCGGGTTTTTAAAAAAAGATGGATTTTGTCAAACTGTGTAATCTTATCCAAAATCAATCAATTCAAAATCAATCTTCAAAACGGAACAATATTAACTTAAATCAAGTTCTTGAAAACGGATCAATATTAACTAAATTTAAGTCTTTTCCTTCTTAGAAAATTGATTTGAAAGTGAGAACATAGTACTACAAATAAGAAAAAGCGTGCATGCACTATTTTTGGTAACATTTGTGCTCATCTTGAGTACAATTTTCTCGGTTTTCTCCGTCTGTGCAGAAGATTCGCTTTATTCTCTACTCCTCATCCAATGAATTGCAACTTCTACAGAAGTCTTTATGTCGGCTGCCGAGCCTTGCGGCGTATCTTTCTATTTGCAGTGACAGTGCCTAGTAAGAGCCCTTACAAATAGCCAGATGATCTCTCTTCCTTAAGGGCGCACGCACACATGTGACTGAAAGGTGAACTGGTGAACGTCAGCAAGCCGAAATAAACAAACATGATTGATTGATTCTGCAACGCTGAGCTTGCATCTGAATTTTAAAGATCAATCCAGAGCTTGTTGCGCACTAGCATGCACGGAGCGTGGTTATTTGTCCAGATCAGCCTTAAGTTCTGCCGTCAGTTCATCTTTTAGCCGCATGTATGCGCGAGCCCTATCGGAATAACGCTCTAGATTTCATAATGTTCAGAGTAGGCCATGTAAGCCCAGATAGTTCATCAATTCTGACTTGAGAAGTAAGAACTATGTCTCAGCTCTGAATGCTTTAAAAAAAAATAAACATTTTTTGGTATTAGATGTTTCAATATACTTTACCCTTGTTCCCCATTTTCTAAAGAAAAAATCATCAAATTTTCTTGTTACAAATTGATGGGACTTTAGGTTAATTGATTTTGCATAAAATAATATTTCTCTCGTTTCAATTTGCTCACGTTTCTGATTAAGACCGTTCCCTGTTCCGTCATTGCGTCTGGCAGTCTACACAACACTTGGAGCTCCACACACAAAGCAAAATGGAAAAAAAAAAAGAAGAGAAAAAACACTGCAAATGTTTACATAATATGGACCGCAAACTGCAGCAGAGCAGAGACTTTTCAGATGCCAGACCGTAGGTGTGATGTTTGAACTACACTCGACTGGCGTTGCTTTACTTCTCCTCTGTGTTTTCGTTTTCTTTTCATTTTTTTTTTACTTTTTTCCTGGCTCATCCTCATCCTTAGCACTTGGCGGCGGCTACGTTGCATACGCTGGTGTTATTAACATTTCTGTTGACATCCTTTGGTCCGCCCTTTTTTCATATGTACTTAAGACGGGCTTCGCAACTCAATCTTGCAACATTTTCATTTTACTTTTTAGCATACAATTTTCCCCATTTTTTTGCGTATGTATTGTGTGTATACTATAGGTATATACTACATATATAGACGCGTATATGACTACATTATTGGAGTGATGGCCGCAATTATACCAGATGTGGCCATTTAAAAAGCCATTAAGTTTGACTTTATGGTGGGCAATGATACCATAAATCAAATTAGTTCCCTTCGAGCCACTCAGTTAGCAATGTCGTCTTCACTGCTTCTCAATTTCTATAAATTTTCTCTAATTTTGTACCCCTGCTGGGCTGGCTATGTGTTGCGCATTGAACAGTTCGATTTTATTGTCGATGATCGGGCGTTGATTACATCGCAAAGCGCTCTTCTCCAACAGGAGGGTAACCGGAGTTATGTTTCGGGACATTTGGTGTTTGGTAAACCCTTGAATGAAATCGCTTTGATCACTTCGTTGGATATCAATCGACCGCATTTGCCGCAAAGACGCCTTTTCGAAATCAAACTAGAAATGTGCGCCATCATGAATGAGAGATATAGGAATAAATTCATCAGACAATTTTATAATAATTATGCAGCGTTTGTCAATGTCAAACTGCGATGTCCTGTGAAAGAGGTAGGTGCTGTGTATTTGAGGAAACTTTTTTATATTCGCTTTAGAAAAGGAAAAATATCTAACTTCCAATTTGCAACCTACACACTAGAGACCTACAAGGAGCCTCTAGTTTTCGATCACAATCGCGCGATTGCAAGCACATTGATTCAGAACGAGCAAACTCTTTTGTTTGCAAGTGCAATAATAGCACAAGCTAGCGCTGTTAAACGAGTTCCAGCGAGCTTCAATTCAGCCACGGACGAGTCCTACACCCTTACCTCGCGCGGCTTATTCGATTTTTTACTCGCATTGTTGTTGTGTAGTAAAAACTAAAAAATAAAAACAAAAAAGCAGCCGTGTGCTGAGAAATACATGCCGAAGCCATGCTATCCCTTTTGCTCTCAAAAGTTGTTGTTTTTGGCGTGCTTGTAACAATTGTGTTACTTGTGTACGAGCTTTGCTCGTGACAGTCCGCAGTAGATCTTTGATTACGGCAAAAAGATCTTGCGGCGACTCGTGGCCGAAGCAATGAGTCAACGCGAATATTTGTACCTTGCAATAGTGTTGGGTTGCTCATGAGTGAGTAAACAAAATTGAGTTGTTCTTTAAACTGAACAAGTGAACATGTTCTTCTTTAATTGTTCATTTTTGTTTAGCGAGTCTTGTTTAGTCTATCTTGCTCAGTCTGTTTTGTTCTGAGTTGTTCTAAGAGCTGTTCATTCTCTTTTGCTCTGTGAGTGGTTTTGTCTGCCTTGCTCTATGAGATTGCTCTGCCTTGCTCTGTGTGTTGTTCTGTGGGCTCTACCATGATACAACTATAACCAGTGCTGCCACTTTAGCAATTTAGTTGTTAAATCTAGCAACTTTTAAAAAAATTGCTTTTTTTTTTAAATGCTATTAGCCACAAAACGAGCAATTTCAATTTTTCTCTAGCAATTTTAACAACTTTATTACAAAAATAGCAATTTTTTAATTTTCTTTGTAGTTTTTTACTTTTTTTTTTATACCTTTGTGCAATTGACTGCACAAATTACGATTAATAGTGGTTCACAAAGATATCGGAACTTCTATTTGACTCAGTGGTTCGATTATATGAACAACTTGAAAGTGTTCGCTCACTCTTTTGCTGTGTTTTGTGATTGGGTTAATTTGCCAAAAATGTATAAGCAAAATTTTCATGATGCCTGGCTGCAAGATAAGGAGTTCAAGCAATTGCGCGGATCCAACGAGAGCATATTGTGCGTTTTGCAAATCCACAATAGGCGTAAAGCTTTTTGATATCCGGCACCACGACGCCTCAAAAAAACATGTGGCTGCGATTTACCCAAAAAAAAATAAGTTGCCTTTCGTTCCAAATTCAACAAAATCGGAGGAACAGGAAGCGGCACTATGTCTACACATTGCCAAACACACGGCGATTGCGACAAGTGATCATATTTTCATCAATACATGCATATATTTGTCGAAAACGAAAACTTTAATGGCTTAGCCATTTGTTTTTTGGTAATTTTTAGATAATTTTTAGCAATTTTTAGCAATTTTTTTTCCCAAATCTAGCAATTTTTGCTTCGGAGATTCTGGCAGCACTGACTATAAGTGGTATGGCGCTCACTTTTGCTAAGAGCGCGAGTGAGAGAGAGAGCGGGAGAGTGTGCGCGAGAGTAAACGACCACAAATAATTGCTGAAATATGGCTATGAATTGCTTATTGATCCAGTTCTAATCTCGTTTCGTATCCGGACTTAAACCAGACAAATATCTAACTCGATACACTCAACTTTAACACCAATCTTCAAATTTAAAGCTTAACCACTTTCTGAGTTAAGTCTCTGAACCACTTATAAACCGGTTCAAAGTGGCGCCGTAATTTGTTTAGATTTCTGAAAACCTACCTAATCAGCGAAATTTGAAGTTCTTACTTACATAGTTTTTAAGTAATTGTCTGAGATATGACTCTGAATCACTTTCGAGACGGCACAAACTATTTCGTAACCGGTTTGGATAAAAATCAAAGTTTAAGTTCATGATCCACATTTGAAACGGTTCAAACTGGCTTGGAAACTGATTTGAAATATGTAATGCTATATTACCAACACCAAGAATTTTTTGTATAAGGGTATTTCCATGGTATTTCCATTTCGAACGTGACCGTTCTTACGCATTTGAAGGGAAATAAAAGTCAAAGTAAAATATTCTTTTTTTTTTTCTGTTAAATTAACTTGTATTACTTTCGAAGCACTTTATGTAGTGCTAAAGTAGAGAGCTCACCCAGCAGCTGGTTCCAATATAAAGCGAATCAAATACGGGATTCGCGCGCGATAAAAAATGGAATTGGAGTTTTTGGCCATCAATATGGAAAAGCAAAACTCAGCAAAAGCTGCCAAATCTATTTAGTGCGACTAATTTCAAAATGTTGTATAATTTTTACTGTATATTAGAATTTATTTGAACGAAAATTTTTCTTTATTCTTGCATTGCGAACGCTTTGACCACACTTTTTCATTATTATATTTATGTGGTTTCTGTTATAATGCGAGTTCTTGATCGATTGGGTTAGAATTTATACCGTTTTGTATTTGAAATTTTAAGTATGTTTTGTTCTTGGATGTACTTAAAATAAGTACAAAACGTTCTAGAATCGAAAAATGTCTGTTAATGTTATTAAAATGAGTACAAACGTTCTTGAATCAAGAACTATTCGTGACTTACAGTAAACCGAAAATTTTCAGAAAAGTGCGTTACTTACTTTAAGCTACAAACATAGACGTTGATAATTATGTCTGAGCTCCAAAAAGTGTTCTACAGAAAAATGCGAATCTATTTTAAATCGAATCTGTTCTTAGAAATTGCCTCCTGGTCTCTTAACACTTTGGTTACTGGAGTTAAACAGTAAAACCATCTTAAGTCAAAATTGGCTCAAACAGCACCTCCTGGAGGTGCCAGGGCCAAGCTTCTACTCAGTACAAACCATCTTGGTCTTGTGGTTAATTCATTTCCTTTGGCATTTTTCAAGCCTCATTTAATTAAATACAGAGGCATATTTTCAAAAACAAATTGGGAATAGGCGGTTTAGAATTTAATGGGCTTAAAGCAAGACCATTTTGTACTTATAATATGAACTTTTGTTTTGTTTCCAGAATGTATTGCTGCTGAATATTTGACTTTAATTAAAAACATGTTTCACTTATTGAAAGAGTAAATCGGATATGGTCTTAAGACCATAACAACCTAAAAGTATTATCAAAATACATTTAAAAAAATTTTTACGAAACGTACTTAATATATCCCGGATCAATCTTACATAAAGTATTTCGGGATTGCGAACCAGTACTTGAAAAAAGAATTTTGTTTTTTTTTTTAATCAAGTATGTTCGTACTTACCATACTAGTTGACACCGTTTGTACTGGATTCAAATACAAAGTTCTTGGTTTTTTTTCTGAGTGTACAGTTAATTGCAATCACATAGTCTCTCATGGTCTCTTATGCATTCTTTTATAACCCTTTGTAACCTCAGAAAAATTTTAGAGCAATACTCAGTTCAATCAATAGGCCCTTCTATCAAAAACATTGCCCAAATTTGAAAAATGGACAGTTATGAATAAAGCTAGGTACTCACACGCTGACAATTTCTGTGCAGAGCCCATCTAATTACATAGCTCAGGAAATCCGCTCTTGAAAATTGTCAAAGCGCATTGTCAGAGCGAGTACTGAGCAACTAAAGATTCGCTCTGAAAATGAGCATGGACCTGCCAACTCTTTTTTTTTAAAAAAGAGCTGACAAATTGTCGAAGGGGGAATTATGAAACTGGATATTATGAAACTTGTTTGATATTAGTCAAGGGTACCTTTGAGAATTGAGCACAAAATTAAAAAAATTAACGCAAAGAAGACCAAAAAAATAAAACTACAATTATAAGGACAACTTAGAGGTGGACAAACAAGTGAAGCTGATCAAAGTGGGCGAGTCGCAACCAATTTTATGGAATCTGGCCAATCAAAAGCATTTCGATACCGGCAGCTGCATCAATTGTGGCGGAGAATCCTTCTCTGTATGCTTCTCCCGGTATGCCATTTGCCCAATGTATGCACACCACCCGAGTCTAAATCTTCGCAGTCTCCACAGGCCACGAAACGGTCCTACAGCCAACGGCCAAGCAGCCCTAAGCCAATGAAGTCTCCATGGCCCATTATAGTTGTAGCTCCTTTGGCTTACTGGAGCGGAACGGAAGCTATTCCGTTGCTACTGTTGTGGCTACCTACCAGCCACCTTTAAATCCGTACGTATGATCCGCCTCCAGTCCAAGGAGCTGGCTGTGCTATGAATATTACCTCTGGTTTAATGTGCGGCCCAGCAATTTTTATCTCTCGATGCGTTTTGAGTTGCCGTTATAGCAGTATGTCTCAGTGGCCAAGCTCTGCTCCCGCAGCCCAAAATAAAGGGTACGGCTTCTACCTTCCCACAGAAAATACTTCCATGAAAGAGGCAATGGCATTGGCATTGACAGCTGAATTTCCCCTAATGACTTCCATTGTCAATTTTATACACTCTTTTATTATATTTGAATTAGTACAATATTTTCAAAATTTTTTCGTAATTTGTAGATATTTTTGAGAATAATTTTATTAATAGTTATTTTCCATTTCTGATGTGCAACATATATTTAACATTTTTATATTAGAATAATATTCTTTCTTATCTATTATCTAAACTGAACATTTTCATATTTGTCATATTTCTAGAATTTTAACTACACTCTGACACGTGCCTATGTGGATGATGAGGTATTTCCGGATTTTCTGCCCGAATGCACATATCGAATGAGATTGATTTTTCAACACAAATCAAAGACTATGGCCCACGTACAAGTCAATGGACGGTTGAGCAAGGCGAACAAAATGTAGACAAAAATTTAATGATTAAATAAAATTTCGATTGAACATTTTGAATTAAAACTTCAGCAATTCTTTAAGGCTCTTATATATATCTCAAGCGCTGGTTTTATATGAACAGGACCAGCAATTCAGCTACCTGGGCAGCGTAGTCGCTGTGAATGGAGTTACGGAACTCGATCTGGAGTCGAGCCTTTAGAAAGCTAAGGGTGCCTTTGGGATGCTGTCAGCTCCCCAGGGAAATTAACAACTTCCATAGTGTCGAAAATTCAAACATATTCTGTATTTTCAGGCCTGACAGAATTCGGAATTTCGAGCTGCTAAGACGTGCAAATATGGGGAGTGTTGACACCAGAATACGCAGAATGAAATGGAGCTGGATAAGACCTACACTGCGAAAAAGTGAGAACAATATCACTAGGAAGGCTATGAAATGGAACCCGCTGGATGGAGTCGGTCGGACAACAGGCAGACCCAAAGAAACTTGGAGAAGAACTGTCGGTAGAGAAGCGGAAAGTATTGGGAAGAGCTGAGGAGAACTCAAAGCGACAGCCAACAACAGAGTTCGTTGGAAGAGATTGCAACCAGAAGAAGAGATGTCGTTTGACAGGAGCAGTGCTTGATAGGCTAATCACACTGAGCACATCTAACATCCAACATCCTGAGTTTAAATGCGTAATTACCATTTGCTAAGCCAGTATTTTTAAGTTTTTGTTTTGTTAAAATGATAAGAGGTGTCTAATAGGAAAGTGCTACGAAGGTAAAAAATTCCACCATGGTAAATATTTATGACTCAGGATGTTGGATGTTAGATGTTAGATGTGCTAGAATTTTTCGACAACAAATACACCACATAGATAATGTTACAAAATGCTGATGCTTTAATTTAGTGACTATGGAGTGAAATTACATCTTATGTTAGATGGAAAAAATGATCGGTGTTGTAATTACATATGGGCTTTGAACCATTTTTTTCTGTGATTTGACTTGCCTGTAATTCCTGCGAGTCCGGGCAATGCATGTCATTACAGAATTTCCATACAAATCTGTGATATGCAATTTATAGCGCATATGAAATTTTAGTGATATTTCGTAGTACACTACGATTAATTTTGATATGGGCTTTATGACACCCATATTTATATGACTTATGTAGCACTTAAATACATATAAACTCAGGCTGAATACTAACTAAGCACCATACAAAACGTACCTTTCTCACTTTTCTTTCTTTTATTTTTTTTGGTTACAACATTTTTCTACATTTTTTACAACATTTTTTTCTGGTTTTTCTTTTCTGTTGTTTAGCCCACGAAAAACTTGATTACACGTGCGCTAATTTAGTTGCACGCGAAAACATGCGCGTAATCAAAACGCTTGCTGAAGTGCTAAGCTCCCCGCAATCCTTAACCCGTTGACGTTGGAAATTGGAGTTCACGGCATGCATGTTGTCGGTTGTTGGCCCTGGGCGCACACCAATTTAATTTATATATACATATATATATATATAAATTGTACGTATGTATATGGGGAAGGTATTCTTCCTTACCTCCCTCCCTCCCTCCCACACACGTAATATGCAATGGCAGAGCGCAAAAAAGTATGCAATAAATTTTTAATTTAAATCAAGCCATCACCTCTGTACGAACAGAGCTGGCTGAAGTGGAGTCGGAGTCATTTATTAACATATGAATGCAACTTACATACCTGTCTCTGCTGTACTTTGTTGTGCAAAAGGCTGAGTCCCGCAAAAGCTTCTTCGGTAAGTCAACTATTGTGACTGGCCCCCTTTGAGAGGCAAAACGTACAGCATAATGCTGCCGCAGAATCCCAGTACCAGCAACTGGAAAGAGGGAAAATGAAATTTAATTTAATCAAGGCTTCGTATTGTTAAGTTTGGAGTCAACAATTTGTTTAAATTTGAAAATTGAAAAGTTGAGATATAAAGAATTGGCAACTGAATTTAGCTTCTTTTTTTAAAGAGTAGAGCTTGATACATAGCTATCCCCTAGTGGTCTTTGTCTAAGATTACAGAATACTTGATTATAAGATCATTTTATGCATATTATTTTTGACAACCTAAATACGTAACATCGATCGGACTTTAAAAATGTTTAAAAAGTGTTGATTAACAAATCTAAATCTAAAAATATTATTCGTAATGGCTTAACGAGAGAATTTCTAATCCATTTTGAACCAGATCTTATCTAGATTGAATTGGTTAACAGTTTATCACCGGGTTATAACCTTTTTGACATCGGGAAAACCTCTCACTTTATCAATCAGAATCATTCACATTGAATTCTTTTTGGTCATGAGAGGAGAGAACAGTTTTTATGTGCCGAACAATTCGTAAAAAACCAACTCTTAACGTGTCTTTTTTGTATATAAGGGACTTTGTGTGCTGGTCAGTCTACCGATATATCGCGTTAGCCTCGCATGTTTGTGTTTGAGAGCTCGACTAGCATGGTCCTTTTGGTCGTTTATAGTCGAACAGACAAACAGTAATGTCTGCTTAAACAGAGCCACTTAACAATAAGCGCGATGGCAGTGAATTAATTCGATTCTGAACAGATTGAGACAGATTTTGCTTCATTTGTTTCCGTCTTTGATGAGTGCAGAGCTAAGTGAAACTATGAGATATCGATATCGAATCCATATTGACTTGGCCATGAAGTATCAACTGTGTTATTTTGCCATTTAAAACCAATTTTTTTTTGGTTTCGTGCATGGTACAAAAAAATTTCTTACCTGAAGAGGATACCACTAGGTTATGTTAATAAACATTGGATTTGAAACCAGTAAATTTATTCGAATTTTAGAGGCGATCTGTGATTTGTTAGTTTATGTGACAGATAGCACTGTTTAAAAGATGTTGAATCGGCCCTTAGTCGCATTTACTCGAAGCTATCGAAGAGTTTTTAAACAATTTAAAAGGAAAAAGTAATTGGAGATCCATCAAAATTGACACCAAATTGGCTGTTTTTACGAGGACTGCGTTCCCAAGCAATTAGTATTTGTTCCTAGTATAGACAAAAAGTTGAGTTTCGTTTGGATGCAGCTGCATGTATTCGTTATACTCGATAAGTGTTGCCCATTTTTGCCTATCGTTCGACTATCGTTTCCAACTATCACCACTAGCAAAACAGAAAACAGCTGTGATACTTTTACCAAGTAAAAAAAAGGTTACTCATTTTCATACGCAATTACTAATAATAATGTCTTAAAATAAAGCTAAGAAAGTGTTTTGTGTATTGAGTGAGTTTTGAGACTTTGAACCCATTGTAGAATATCAGTAGAGATTTGTGTGGTCTTCTGATGCCACATGCACACACCTGAAGTTGTGAGAGGAAATCATGGATGGATTTCGGGGAACAAGCAAACAACATATTTAAGGAAATGGCAGAGAAGATGAAGGATTTGGAACCGTCGCAAATCTTGTTTTATACAACTAGGTGGTAGGTAGGTTTTATTATACATAAGGCTTACAAGTTTTTTATAATAGATAGTGTAGTTAATTTATATGTGTGTGGCAATGGCTATAGCCGTCAGCCAGAATGTTGTTATTTAGAGATATTTAAGATATTATTTATAAGTACGTGAAATTTTGTATGTTTATATTTGCTTTCATTTAGAAATATTCTGCTAATATTTGGCCTCTATATTTGAGAGCATGGCAAAGAAAGTTCGCGAGTGTCTTCCAGTCTTTTCCATTTAACCATTCGTTGACTTCTTCAATATTCAGGAAGCATTGCTTGAGGTGCAGATTTCTAATTTCGCTGACGATTGGACACATGGCAATAAAGTGTCGCACATCTTCGACAGGTAACATTTCCGAACGAGCGCGACATATTATGCTGATATGATGCAGTGTGTTTTCATCGCTAAAATAGTTTTTATCTCCTAGGCTTAAATTTAGTTTTCTATAGCACGTTCGGGTAGTGCTTTGCTCCGCCAGAGATATATACGAAGTCCTCGTTGAGTCATACATTTTATGGATAATCATTGAATGCAATCTCCGAATGCGTTTTATACAATTAATTTACAAATATTTATAGAGCTCAACTTGCTAAGGTGGGTCCTTTTGGTAGTTCGATCCAGTTGACAGTACAAGTAATAATTTGAACAAAAACTAGCACACATTTGTACAAGTGAACCAATTTTTTGCAGACTTCTCACGCTACACCACCAAAAAGGTGTTTGATTTTAAGGGCGATCACACAGCTCCACTTAAGGTACTGAACACTCCATGATTGTTCGCAGGCAAAGTGACGACGCCTGGACAAGACCGACAAGTTGGTTAAAACAGAGGGGCAGAATGGCAGAGGAATCAGGCATTTTTTACAAAAATGTGAGAGGAGTCAACTGTTTTTACGATTTTTATTGATTTTTACTGAACAATTTAACTTTCGCGTTGAACAATGAGCGCGTTCACCAGCACACACCAATCATCTAAAATAAATCATCAATCAACAAAAAAGTGTTTGGCTGCTGGTGAACGTGTTTGATAGAATTTTAAGGCAACAGAGTCATCAATATATTTTTATTGGCGGAAGTTTTGAATTTTTGGCAACTAATAGCTAAATAATATTTAGAACAGATTGTTAAATTTATATGAACGTCGTCAATAGCAGCAACTGCTCCCAGAATCCCCTTGAATTTTCCTCAAAACTTTGTTAGCCATTAAATATTTGTTGCAATCCCGGCGAGAACACAACAAACTCGAATATCTGATGGCCAGATCCTTTTCTATATCAAAACGGTCATTTGGTAATATGAAGAACTCCTGTGTTTTGCCAGCAGCCAAATTACATAACGCTGGGTTTAATTAAGAGTTACTTTCCCTATTAGTTCATCCAGGGCAACGCAAAGAAGGGTCTGCAAATGTTCATTTTAATAAAGTATTTAATGGGCAATGAGCTGAGAGTCCTTAACGATGCACGGGACATCGTGAAATAATCCTTGAATTTGTTCATTCTATTTTATTGTACTGTCACAACAATTGAGCACGCGGGGGCTGCTTCTTTTTGAAGATGCCGCTTTTCAATTTTTCCTCCTCCGCAACAACCAGTAAAGACTTCAGGGCCTTGCACGAATTTCCGTGAGCTACTTGCGAGTCCACGACCTCTGCCAATTCATTAATTAATAACAAAGAGGTTTCCACATTCATTTTGCATTTGCTTTGACAAAATTACTTGTTTGTTTACAGCTGACAGCTGTGTGCTATCGATAACAAATCACAATCAAGCAATTCTAACAAACTATTTCTTTGATGTAATCACATCTAACACAATCACAAAAATTAGCAATCAAAAAAGATTTTCTTACTAAAACTAGTTTTTCGACCGATCTTTTCTATGGCAGCTATATGCTATAGTCGTCCGATCCGGCCGGTTCCGACAAATGTACAGCGTATTTGTACTAAAACATTTCATGCAAAGTTTGGTCACCTTAGCTTTAAGACTGACGGAGGAGATAGCATAGAAACACAAACACAAGGGCGTACGCAGGTGGTGCAGAGGGGGAAGCTGCCTCCCTCTAAAAACCAGGGCGTAAGCAGGGGGGCAGACACGAATCATTTACCAGATGAAAGTATATTCCAAACATTCCTGCTCTGTGCGAAACGCGATGGTCGGAAGAGTACAAAATGAAGTGGAATTTTGAAGAATCACTTCAAAATGATCGCCGACGGACTAGAAAAGCTCTCTATAGAAGGAAACTCTGGTACCAGATCATATGCTTTTCAGCTGGCTCTTCATTATAGCCAAATATTCTGCGTACCTTAATCCAGTGGTTTTTGTTCTACAATTACAGAGATTGGATCTACTCAAGTGCAGGAACCCCGTCGTTAAGAAAATCATTCAATTGGTGAAAGGTCATCGAATTAATGTAGATTTCATAATTTTGGAAATTCATGGTGATGCTAAATTTATCTCTGAAGAAATTGGAGTTGACCTCCGAACTTCTAGAACTGATCGCTCAAATCATCCTTCATCATATATGGTTGAATTTGGGAAGAGATCGCTATTGATTCCATACTTGGACTCGTTACTTACTTCATTCGAAAGCAGATTCGCGGATGAAAACTTGCCAGCATTGGAATTATTTCAGTTACATCCGGCAAACATGCTTGAAATTAATCTTGAATATTTCGTAAAAAGATCTAAAATTTTCTCCGGTTTCTCCGGTACAAAATTATAGCGAAGAAGCTGAACTGGAAATCAAAGAATATGAGCTCAGAGGATCTCAAGAAACTAGAACTGTTTTACAAGAAGCAGACGATTTTTCTTCAATAACAATGATCGCTCTTTGTATTGCTCTACCTTGTACCACATCTTCGATCGAAAGAACTTTCAGGGAAGGGGGAAAATTTGGCTTCGTTCAACCATAGCGGAAAACCGTTTGAATGGTAAATACAAAATAATATAAATACAAAAATTAATTAAAAACCTTGCAAATGGCAATGTTACAATGTTTGTTTAGAGAACTACATATGCATGCTCAGTGCTCACAGAAAAACTGTGAGAGAAAACTTTAATCTAAATACCTCGGTTAGCCTTAACTTATTAATGTAATTAAATAAGTTGCTTAGACTAAACAGTCGAACTTCTCTAACTCGAAGTACCAACTGAGAAAAAATCCGCAATATTTTTAGATACCCTCTGCAAGGGTATAATAAGAGTTTACCTATTTTTTCAGTTCTTGGTGTTGTTGTTCCGTTTCCTAAGTTCCTAGATCCGTACTTAGTTAAGTTGATAACTTTAGCTTAGTCGATAATAAATAGCGATAATGTTTATAAAGAAAGGATTAATCTCTTGACATAGAAAAAGTTAGCCAAAGTGCATTACTCTCGTAGAAAACCCTAGCCGTTTCCCTACCTTAACTTTATTTTGTGCACCAGCAAAGCCTACACATTCCCCAAGGCACATCACCGTTAGAAATTTACGGTTCACACATGGTCCTTGGAGCCGGATTGAAGTTTCATCTCGTGTGCCTTACTGATTTCTTTTGTTTTTTGCAGTTTTTTCACCCACAAATACATGAATAATTCAATATTTGAAACGCAATAGTAATTCAATTTTAATTAAGCACAGAATAATCGTAATTCTAATTTACAATTACGATCATTGATAAATCGTTTTCAGGAATTTATTTAAATTATCTTTTAATTGTAATGGTAAACAAAGTTTACTGCTCTGGTATGAACAATGAGCAAATAAATTTTAGGCCAATGTAATCACTTTACTTTCGGATTCGAAATGCGCAGTGCAAAGAAGAAGAGTATTTAGCATTTGGCTAGATAAATCTTTGCCATTTTATTGTCATTCTGTTTTTGTCTTGTTTGGCTTTGCCTCTATTTGTTTTCCACGACGAACTATGTTATTTACAAATGAACACAGTTTACGCAGCAGTCAGCAGTAACCAGAAGCAGGACTCGCTAGCACATGTTGACCACTTAAACTAACAGAAATACAAAAAAAAAAAAAAAACAAAAGAGGAAAAGAAAAACCCAATTTGCCGGGCTGGAGTATAATGCATTTAGCGACGCTTGAGAAAATATACGTATTGCCCATAGTCCTTGTCATGGTACCGGATACTTTGCTTATTTTGCGGTCAAATTAATGCAGCATATTTTTCTGTGCCGCCCCGCAGGAGTAGGGGTGAGCAGGGCGAGAGAGAGAGAAAACACACAGGATGTCTGGGGCCATTCACGTTGCATGTATTTTTAATTAATTGCGTGTGCCCTCAACGAGCCGAGACAAGATGAGAAGGAGTGGAGTCGACCATAGCCATGGCATGTCCTCCCAAGTGGCCAGGCTGTGGCTCTGCCCCATGCTTCATGTGTTTGTTGTTACTGCTCAAATTTTAATAGGTTTATGTTCTTTCTTTTAATTTTTTTTTTTTTTTGTTAAATAAATTCAAGTTTACCCTGTAATGTTGTGTGATTGGAAATCAAAAAGGCATTTCAATTTGAATGGTTTTAAATCAAATTGAAAAAAAAAAATGATCTAAAAGAGTTTAGGCGAGTGGTTGGCCAAACAAGCAGTCGACATAGAAGTTTACAGCTCGGAAGACAGATTGGAAAAATTCCATCAACAACAATGCATCAGTATTTTTATAGTTATTGGGATATACGCAAACATTATTGGGTTGTTAAACGCAAATTCCAAAATCAGTAACTGGTCCAAGCCACAGCTGTTGCAGTGCAGACACAAATCATTTATGATCTTAGTAATTGGTCGCAAAATGCATAGAAAAGGAGGGGAAACACTTTAATTCGCCAAACGACAACAAGGAATGTGTTGCCACAAATATCAGTTTGATGTGTTCTCAATTTAAATACAAACTATAAAGTAGTATAATAATGTTACAAAAACAGCGGTGAACAGGAATCAGAAATCTGTTTTGTTGCATTTTCCTTAATTTTAAGTCGTGGTGCTTGTATTTTGTTGCTGTCTGCATTTAATTGCGATTTGAGAGAAATAACGTGCTGGTAGTCGAGGTGGTTACTGCAGCTGCAGCTTAAAAAAATCGTATTAGGATCAATGAGCCAAATATAAGGAAATATCACTGTGGCGCGAAATTGTCAATTCAGCGAAATAAGCCTTCAAAGTCAAACTAAACCATCCATGCTACAAGCCATTGTTTTTGTCGGACATTCATTGGTATCATTTAATAGTATAGTTAAACATATGCACTAATTATGGAAATTTTGTTTGCATTTTAGTCAAGACCATAAGCTAAGTTATAGTGTGTTAAACCCGAAAATTAAGATTTAATTTTAAGGGAGGAGAACTAGATTTCCACCCCAAATTTTTATAGCAGTTTTAAAAATGCTAAATATTTATAAAGTTTCATGGAATGCTAGAATAACGTTTGCTTTTCCTTTTTTGTCCGTTCGACATTTAATCAAGAATGGAATGAGCTGATCGTGGGAGTGGGGAGGACACCAGCCGCTCTTGACCTGGTAAGCAATCATACTTGACTCGGAAGAGAAGTGGTCTGCAGTAAGCAACATGGTCACAATAGTTGCCATGTGGCATTCGAGAGAATCCTAGGTGAGCCTAAGGACCTTTCCCCCCCCTCCAAAGTAATACCGAAATGCAGTCCCGCCGAGAAAACGGATTACGTGGCGGTAGTTTAGTGCAGTTAGAGTCCCATACTTTGATCGCAATCCTCTATAAAAAAAAAGGAAGCGCAGCAAGAATGTACAAAGACTTAAACTAAGATGCAGGACCAACTTACTACAGCGACCTGTTCCGAGAAAGTGGTTTATAACCCGGATTATGAAGGCGAGATGGAATCTGTTATGGTCGAACAGCTGTCCAAGAAGGATTTTTAACGGTGTTAATTATATAACAGTCTTGCGGTGATTTTTATTGAATTTTGCAACGTTGTCTCATACAAATTGTGTTGTATAATAATGCGCATTTAAGTCAAATGATGCGCCCGCTTTTGTTCGATGACGAGTTCCCAACGAGATGCCAACTTCATAATGCCCCATCATTATAGAAGCTCGCTTCCCTATTGGCAAAAAACTCGGACCGAGCCAATTGCTTCACAGGACTCTCTGTGTGGCCAACTTCCGACTACCAAGCTCGTTCGCCATGGACAGAAATAGGTGCTAATCACTTGGTGCGAGATCCGGACGGATGCAAAAGAACCTCCCATCCGGGCTCCCGGAGCTTCTGGCGCGTCACCAAAGATGTGTGTGGCCTGTCGTTGTCCTGATGGAAGACAATTCGGCCTCTGTTGATCAAAGATGGCCTCTTCTGCATGAGTGCTGCATTCAAGCGGTCCAGTTGTTGGCAGTACAGGTCCGCACATTTGCGTTCAGCTTCGAGGTGACATACTGGAGCTCGCATGTTCAGACGATATGGCTAGCCAGACAATCATAGTGCGATGATTCACTCTGCCAATCCCACGCAAACACACAGAAGAACCTTCCATGGCCGGTCAATCCAGGCTTGGCCATCCGTCTGGAGCACGTCTTCACCGCTTGTTCGACGCACGACAACGTTTCGCGCTTCACGTTGCTCGTAAGGTGACCCACTTTTCATCGCCAGTCACCAGTGCCGCTTCAAAAACGGGTCGATTTTGTTAGCAGCATTCAGAACGCGATTCGCATGCTATCCATACGGGGCAATATAATGTATTCTTTGCGTCAAGTCGCCTGTCGGCACCGCATACATACGAGCTTCTTCTTTGAATACAAGCTTCTTCCAAACTGGTTTATAACGGTTTGATGACTCATGCCCAGCTCTTGGCCGATGCTACGGCTGCTACTATGCCGGTCTCTTTCGATCAATTCAGCGATTTTATCGCAATTTTCGACGACAGGCCTTCCGGAGCGTGGCGCATCTTCGATCACCTCTGCACCAGAACGAAAACGGTGAAACCATCGTTGTGCGGTGGAAATGGAAACTGTATCGGGTCCATAAACTGCACAAATTTTATTGGCAGCATGAGATGCATTTTTGCCTTTATCGTAGTAGTACTGTAAAATATGCCGTATTTTCTCTTTATTTTGCTCCATGTTTGCGACTCACGAACGACTAAAAACAAACAACAATAAATCAAACACGTATTAGCGCGTGAAAAGAGCTTTCCAAAAAGCTCTAGCGTGAACCGATGCGACGAATACAACTAGAACTACGCGCTTGCAAAGACAAGCTTGCGGAAATACCGCAAGACTTTTTTGACAACCTTATATAATATAATATTAATAATATAAAACAACATTCTTCGAAGAAATCCTTTTTTGTCTACAAAAATTCTAGAACGGTAAAAAGTTGTAAAGTTTGTTTTTTTGCCAACATCTTGGAAACGGAAACTAAGATATATCTTTGACATGCCAACTCGTTTTTGCTGTAGAACAGTGAAATCATTCAAAACCATTATTTTCCCGATTTCTATTTCGATTAAATTATGCAGAATCGGAATTGTTGAATGTTCTATCTTTAAAAAACCGAATGTGTTATGCGGTTTTTAACTTCAAAATCCTATTTATCTTCATTCGATCCTCTTGATGGTAAAAAGATTCGAGCGAATTCTTTAATCGTTTCTTAGAAATCACAACTCTTTCCAATTCTGATCAATCGAATTAGGAAATGGGAACAGGCCTGATATACATTTTACTAGCGGCCAGGGTATATAAACTTCGATCGAGCCCAAGTTAGCTTTTCTCTATATTGTTTTTTTTTTTTAAGTTGATAATTTCAACTTGTTGTTCTTTCTGGTTGCCTGACCTGACCGCAGGCCTGAGCGTCACCGCCGTCGCTACATCATTTGCGGTTAATTGTAATTAAAGTTCAGTGGTATGCTCCAACGCACACATGTTTTATATACCCCATCTCGCATCCGCACCCGGCCACCCACTCGCAGCATTCGTTGCTTATTGTGTCAAACAATAAAAGAAAAGCAAACATTTGGAAATACATATAAGTCTGTTCTCTCGCTTTGTCAGGCCAAATTTTCTGTTACATTAATTTAAGCTGATAAAACACATGCCGGAAACAAGAAGCAAGACACTCGCTTCGCCCAGCCAGGGTCAGGATAATGTCAATGTCGATAGGCTACTCACTAATCAACGTCTGGTCAGACGACCTCCGGCCAGGGAAATGGTAGTAGGAGAACGTGGGCGAGCTAGACGAGATGCCACCGATTTTACTAACAACCAGAGGGTAAAACTAAAGGCTGGTGATCTGCATATGTCTCGTATGAAGATGAGCATCACCAAGTTGGGCATGGCAATGGATGAGTCCAATAAGCAACTTCAAGAGTTGTGCAAATTGGCACGTATAGATGTGGATCAGTTGAGGTAGATGGTGAAAGAATGTTGTTTGTTTGGTGTTTCCACCGTAAAGTTACGAAATTCAATTGGAGTGAACCTAAATTGTAATTGTTAATAAACTTAAAACATAGAAAATTTAAAATTTTTTAATTTATTTTTATTATTTCTGGCTAATAATTGCTTGTGATGCGGCATTTGGTATCGCTTTTCTGAAAAGTATTGCCTACTTTTAAGGGCAATATTTGAAACAACTTTAGAAAACCACAATTTAGGGATTTCAAAATTTTTCTTGAACTGCAACTTCAAACATTTTTGTTTTTGACAGTGAATCCTACTCAAAAATTAACTAAGCGCTCGGTGCATAAACACCCAAGGGACAAGCGCCCCCCAACAAATAAGCAACGTCAGGAAGAAGGACATCAAATAAAGTTAAGCAAACAAGAGCATTAAGTGCATTGATGTTGTTATTGCTGTTGTCCAGTGGTCCTGCTCGTTGATGCTCCCGCTCTACCGACAACTTCATTAGGCAAGTGCTCGACTGGCTCCATCCAGCCTGGTGCCTGCCTGAGTTTCGTCTCCGTTTCTATTGATTTTCTTAGCAATATTTCCATTACAGTTATTCTACTTATTCTTCCATTTTTTTTCTGTTCTATTCTGTTCTGTTCTATATGCTATTTGCGCCTGATGTTTTGGCTTTTGTGTGGCGGACACACACCGTGGAGAGTGTCAAATGCCATTAAATGTCAACTAACAGCAGGGCGCCCAAGTGGCCAGGTAAGAGTACCAGCTACTGATTGCCACTGAGCGGCAGAGCGAAGGGTAAACGGAAATTTCACTTACCTTTAACCATTCTCCATGGGCCCCATAGGCAAGTTGCAAACATTTTGACAGCATTTTGACGACGACTCTCTTTCTCATGTATATGTATATAGAAAACATATCGAAGACCTGGGTGAACATCAATCTTTCTCTCTTACTATATACTTATGTATAGTTATTTGAATGTATGGGAAATTAGTAGTAGGTGGGCCAAGTCAACAAGAGAAAACCAATCTAAGCATAGCTTTTGAAAAGCCAAGACAAATTCAGTGAAACAGTAAGAAACAGACTAAATAAATGAAATGACTTTTTGACTTAAGAATAATGTAAATCGTATAAGGAAGCGAATTGAGCGACCTCAAATTCTTCACAATTCTGACGCAGATGAAAGAGATCAGTGACCCACAAAATTTCAGATTTCGCCCTGAATCAGTTTTAAACAGTTTCCAACTAGTTCACCCTTAACTTTAATTATCAAGTTCATAGATTTAGGATTTATGTCATATAAACTTACAAATAGCAGAGTAATATGTGAGCTTATCTGACACATAGCAGCTAACTGGAAGAAGAGAAATCGGCCCTTAATAATACAAGTCAACAAAATTGAACTTTTTTCAGTTTATTGAAAGAGAGGTGGTGACTCTACATGATTTTCGTGTGGTCTGTTTTGGGTAATGGTAATTTGAAGCACTTAAAAGTGCTTTAAATGCCAATTTAGACCCTTTTTGGAAGCAATTTGTGGGGAACCTACAGTTTGGTTTTGACTAACTTTGATATTCTTGTAGAGTACAGGGTGGTCCATCTAGTGTTTGGAATTTGAACTTTTTCATAATCCAATCTGAGCATTGGCAATTCGCCTTAACAATCACAAATGCGCCTGCAATTGGCACAAACAAGATAAAAGTCATTCGAAAGTCAACTGTCCGTCTCTTTGATTTCAAACTGCTGATACTTTTTACATTTGTTTCGCAAATTTCAATTGCACTATTTATATTGGCTGAGTATGAAATTCGCTGTTGAGAATTACAAGCAAGTCAATATTGATGAATGTTTTCAATACAAGTACATCTTATTCAATACAAGTAACATATTAGATGCTTTGCATTAGACGCACGGCGTGGCGCAGGCGCTATTTTATCCCTTAAATGGCACTTTTTCTTATCGCTTCTATGGGACTTTTTCTTATCCCCAGAATGAAACTCTTTCTTATCCCTGAGAAACATAATCCTATCTCCCAGAAGAAACGCTTTCTTTCCTCCCTGAAGTGTCTCAGAGTGGCAAACTTCTTTCCAAAAGGGAGATGAGAATGCGATTGCTATGCGATATCGGTGGATTAAAGCGATACATGCTGGAAGAATCGCATTCTTAACTTCTGCGATAAAAAAATGTGTGCTGGGCAGTAGGCACAGTGTTTTCTCACAAAAATTTGTCTTTCTAGCTCTTATAGTCTCTGACATCGACGCGTTCATACAGACAGACGGATATGGCTAAATCGACTCGGCTGTTGATGCTGATCAAGAATATGTATACTTTATAGGGTCGGCAATGTTTCCTTCTCCCTGTTACATACATTTGCAAAACTTCATGATCCCCTTTTACTAATTTTCAATAGGTACAGGGTATAAAAATAGTAGAATTGCTTAAGATAAGTTTTTTTTAAAGCTAAGTAATGGTACTACACAATGATTTAATGAAGTTTCGTTCACATATATAAGTTGCGCAAAATACTCGCCCAAAAAGGGTCGAAGTTGGCATTTAAAGCAACTTTAAGCTCTAAAAAACTCTAAAACCCAGACGTGATAGACCTTTTTTCAACAACAGATTCGTGTTCAGCAAGTCATCTTGAATCGAAACCAACCATTCCTTAAACTGGACCTAGTGCATGACTCGAAACCAATAAAAACCGATACCGAACTCGTTCAAAGTCGCGACTCTACACTCTACCTTTCTTTACTGTGACTTAATGTGATGTAGAATAAAAGCAAGTGCTAAAAAACTAATTTTATTCTTTACATGCACCAATTTTTTTTTTAAACGAGAAGGCCGAGCTAACTTCGTCTGTGCCGAATTTTTTATACCCTTGCAAATGCTGTTTTTGAAATGTCAGAGTTTAAGAACGCTTACATAAAAATCTAAAAAAAATGTTAACTAAAACCCATTTTCCAACAGATAAACATCTGATTTCGACCAACTTTCTCGAATCTTTTTGAAAACATATAAAATTAACAATCGCGAAGTTTAAGAAAGATAAAATTTAAAACAGAAAAGATTTTTTTCACTAAGACTCATTTTCCGACCGATCGGTCCTATGGGCAACCATAAGATATAGTCACCCGACTTTGACCAAAATTTGCAAATCTGTTTAAAAGCATATAATATTACTTATGACCGAGTTTTATGACGCTAGCATTGAAAACAAAAAATTTTTTTTCTAACTAAGACCCATTTTCCGACCGATGGTTTCTATGACAGGTATAAGATATAGTCATCTGATCTTGACAAAAATTTGCAAATCTGTTTGAAAGCATATAATATTAATAATGCCCAAATTTTAGGCCGCTAACATTGAAAACAAAAAAGTTTTTCTCACTAAGACCCATTTTTGACCGATGGTTCCTATGGCAGCTATAAGATATAGTGATCCGATCCGGTCGGTTCCGACATATTAGCAGCGTGCAGTAAAAAGAAGACTCTGTGCTAAATTTCAGCTCGATAGCTTTAAAACTGAGAGACTAGTTTGCGTAGAAACAGACGGACAGACAGACAGACGGACGGACAAAGCTCAATCGACTCAGCTCGTCGCCCTGATGAAGAATATATATAGTTTTTGGGGTCGGAAATGAATATTTCTATGCGTTGGAAACTTCTGGGCAAAATTATAATACCCTTTGCAAGGGTATAAAAATGGCAGTACCAACTTTGCCGGAGAAGACTCTATTAAAGTTTCCAAGACACAGCAGGAAATTGCTCAATTTATCGCAAAATTTATCCACTAGGCAGCGAAGCAAAAATCAACCCTTTTGAATCAGATCAGACAGCATTTTTGAAATTAACTTCTATATGAATTAACACTAAAACATTTACATTTTACTATTTTCCGAACGTTTTTTTTTCTACCCAAAAAAAGAAAAACACACAACACACTCTACCTAACATCGAAATTCCACGCAGACTTCACATGCCGATCGAAAAGAGTAAAGAGGAGGGTCAAGAGGCGGTGGATACCTCAACCCAAACAGTGGTGGCGGCTTTAAGGAAAAACGAATACTGTGGTGATGAGAGGTATCCTAAGTTCATTTTCTTGAATATCGATAATCAATCGGAAGAGTCTAATTGCATAGACGAGGTCCCATTGACTGAAAAACAAATCACCGATGCAAGTTATCCTAAGCCCATTGGTTGGAATGTCGATAATCAATTGGAAGAGTCTAATTGCATGCCAGTGACTCAAAAACAAATTCCCGATGCAAGTTATCCTAAGCCCATTGATTGGAATATCGAGGTTCAATCGGAAGTGTCTAATGGCATATGTAAGGTCCCAGTGACTACAAAACAAATTCCCGATGCAACTTATCCTAAACCCATTGATTGGAATATCGATGTTCAATCGGAAGTGTCTAATTGCATAGATGAGGTTCCATTGACTGAAAAACAAATCCCCGATGCAAGTTATCCTAAGCCCATTGGTTGGAATATCGATGATGAATCGGAAGATTGCATAGATCCCATCCAAATAAAAGTCCGCGATGCACTTATGGATCTTATTAAATTCGTTGATAATAATTTTGGAATTGACACAGCACAAACATTGAAGAGTAAGCAGTCGCCAAAAAAGAAGTAAGATCAATACTAAGAACTAGTTCAATTTCCATTTAGAATAATAGGAGACTAGGAGACTAGGAGAAAAGAAGCGACACTATAAATTTTATTGTATGAATGCATGTGCAATGCGTGTTTTCTCCCCCATGAACTTTTGGATCGGGTACGAGATGTGGATTTTTATCAATGCTCTTATACTCTTTCGACTAAGTCCTTTGGCCGTCCACGGCACCTGCTACTCAGTGGTGGTGTTCGTTTTGTGTTGCATCTTTCGCTTTGGCACCATTGTTATCATTTTAAAAGGCTTAAGTGCCCCAAAAGATTTATATTTGTTGTCCATTGGCAAAAATAAAATGGAATAAAATGGAAAAATCTTCAAGCATGCAACGTAGAAAATAAGATAAACGTACATTTTATCGATTTTATGTGCTCCGCATGTGTCAGTTCCTGTGGAAGCTGTTGCCAGGCGGCGGCGGCACATTGCCCCTTTGGCGCAGTTTTGTCGCCTGTCCAAAGGGAGGGTCCCGGGGTAAACGCCAGCGCTTGATTCATTTGCCCAAGTTGATTGGTGTTTATGTGAAAGTGTTGAAGCAAAACATTGAGGGGAAAATTTTTAGCTTAAATTTACAAATTTGTGGCCTATTTTGAGGCGTCTTTTTATACTGTGTACCAAAGGTACATAGAGTATATTAAGTTTGTGCAAAAGTAGGTAACAGGGAGAAGGAATCTTTTACGACATTATAAAGTATATATATTCTTGATTAGCATTAACAGTCAAGTCGATGTCCGTCTGTCTGTTCGTATGGATGAACTCACAGATCTCAGATGTGGTAAGAGATAGGTTTGACATGTATGGGGGCATATACTTCTTATACTTGCAAGCAGATCAAGTTTATTTTCAATTTTTGCCACGCCCCCTACCGCCACTGCAATTTGGAAAAAAGTCACATCTCCCATAGTTTTGAACATATATGGTTCATACCTTTTAGATGTAGTTGGTAATTACCATTATTTATCGATTTGCCAAAGAAATGATAAAGATCGGATGAACGATTTTCAAAAGTCAGTTCCAATAAAAGGTCAATTTTGAAATGGTGGGACGATTTAGGCCACTTTAATTATTTAATATAAAACACAGATTAGATTTAGGTTTGGTTTATAACAGTAGCGTCTTGCCGATATGTGTAAGGTTAAAATAATACCAAGAGTTGAAAGTGTGAATGTGTGTGTGAGTTAGAGATGTAAGACATAAAAAGAGCGAAAGTAACGAGTTGCCAGAGATGTGTAAGTCAGTCATGAACTGTGACTGGAACTGGACATAATTGTAGCCGAATGAGCTGGATCCGCCAGTCACCTCGCCCCTAAATGGATTAGACTGGGCTATCAGGAAAGTTGACGCTGAATCATGATACAATAACTACAAGCTAGCGCAAAAGGGAAGTGCCTTTTCGCATGAGCGAGAATTGATCGATCCAAAGGGTTGAAACACAGACAAAATCCAGGGCCGCACAGTCGTTGTTTACATACAGCTTTCGATACAATTTTCGCACTACATCGGGAAATCGAAGGCGACCATGTCGGTTCGATACACCAGATTACAACTTTGGGTCATCGAACCAATCCCTACTGAGAATATCGAAGCTGCGCAGTGCGCTACCTTGTATTAATTGTATCATGACGCTGAATGCTGGCTTGTATCTCTAAGATACGTTGTGTGTGGCTCCAGTGTTCGGAGGCTCAAGATGTTGCTTGACGTAATGATGGCTGGTTGCTTGACTGCGTGTTTGCATGGCTGTTTCGCAGGAAATTGGGTTCCATATGTTGTTGAAAAGTTTGAGCGAAGTTTCTTTTAGTAAGCTAGAACATCCAATTGATGAATTGATGTATTTCTTCTTCTTTATTTGCCCGATTGTCGCATCACAACCGCTTGACGGTTTCGGCCTCTGCTATGAATGCCCTCTAATCGCTTCTGCTTCGCGCGAGCTGGCACTAGTTCTTGACACCAAGGTAGGAAATGTCTTTCCACACTTGATCATCCCATCTTAGTGGTGGGCGACCCCTCCTGCCGTTTCCTCCAAATTCAGCCGCCTTCGCTTTGTACGCCTTTTTACTGGAGCTTCTTCATCCACCCGGGTTTCATGTCCTTAACCAGACTGGTGTCCCCATAGAGCTCATACAGTTTGTGATTCATTCGAATGCGGAATCCATTGCCAACTTTTATAGGTCCATAAATCCTCCGAAGAATTTTTCGCTCGAACACGCCAATCGCCTCCTCATTCGCTGCTGTCATTGTCCATACTTCTGCGCCGTATTGCAGGACTGGGATGATGAGCGACTTGTATAGCGCTATTTTTGTTATTCCAGAAAAGGCTCTGCCCTTGAACTCCCTAATGTGCCCGTAGTAGCATCGGTTTCCAAGAGTAATTCTTCTTCGGATCTCCAGGCTGATGTTGTTGTCGCTCCGTCAATCACCGGTCTCTTTTTGACAAGGTGGAGGGGACTGAACCAAGGGTTCTTGATTTATGCCAGGCTGAAGAAGCTCCTTGAACTCTGATATGACGTCGTCATGTATGGATGAGCGTTTTTATTCGCTGCGTATAGGTTGATAGTCTGCAGTCGAGCTCCGACTATTAGTTGTGAAGCACTTGGTAAGAACGACACGATGTACCCTTAGTTAATTGAAAACTTTTTTTATGGGTCTGTGGCGTGCTCACATGTGTCCCTGTCTATAACATTCGTATGTACATCTGCAGGGCTTAGTCTGCACCTGTGTGTTTATCTGGAAGACTCAGCGATGTTTGTTTGTATTTGTGCGTCTGACCGCGTGCATGTGTATATACTTGTGCAAGTACGGACGGACACGTACGGACGACCGACCTTGTATCAACGATCCGTCGACGTTTTTGTGGCTGTCCCAGGCTTTTTTCTCTCACAATGTGCTCGACTGGCGTATTTAACAAGGCGATGTCCGTCCAATTCATTAACGGCTCTACAGGTACGCAAGGTCGACGCAATGACAAGCATATAGCGACGTAAGCGACGCTCGTTCGACCCAATACCATGCATGGAGCGACATATCCGACGCTCTTTCGACCCAATGCAATGCATTAAGCGACATAAGCGACGCTCGTTCGACCCAATGCAATGCATTAAGCGACATAAGCGACGCTCGTTCGACCCAATGCCATGCATGGAGCGACATAAGCGACGCTCCTTCGACCCAATAACATGCATGAAGCGACATAAGCGACGCTCGTTCGACCCAATGACATGCATGGAGCGACATAAGCGACGCGCGTTCGACCCAATGCCATGCATGGAGCGACAGAAGCAACGCTCGTTCGACCCAATGACATGCATGGAGTGACATAAGCGACGCTCGTTCGTTGATTCAGACGGAAAGTACCTCACGCACCAAGAATCCGCAACACACTAAACGTTTTGACGACTAAGCTGAGAGCGCACAGTCAGCTTTCGCAGTACCATGGTTACTGTATCATGGTTCGACCTCAATCGTTGGCGTTACGACGCATCACCGTACAAAGAGCATCGCTGGGTTGCAGCCGTACTAGAGGGTTTTGTTGGCGTGTAATTGTTCGCAATTTATTTATTTAAATTTGTTTAATGTCTTTTTGCAATTTCACTTTTGTTTTTAGCTTGCTTCGCCCATAAATGGGCGCAGCAGCAGCGTTGCTACTGCAGATACAGAGTATATTACAGTCGAGCTTGAGCGACTTTCGTACTTGCATTTTTTTTATTTTTTGTGAATTGGCAATAACTAAGTCTCTTGCTTTTTTCTAATTTATGAGGTGTTGTTGATTACGCTCGCAAGCGCACATAAATTTAACCCGGAAAACTGCAACCAACTGGCCAATGGAGTAGGCGTCTAACCATTGCCAAAACTCTCATCCTTGGCCAACAGCAGAAGCAGCACCAGCAGCGGCAGCTCGTAAATAATATTTGTTTAGAGATATTTTTGCCTTAATGCTTGTTTGTTTCCTATTACTCTCGGGCCAGCTCGTTTATCATTTGCCGCTAGCTTGCAACAATTGCGGATGCTCGAGGCAAAACTTGAGAATGGCCACAGCATGCATTCAATTAGCGCCTGGCGCGTTGCTAGGATTTTCATCATGGCCCATATTATCATTATGGCCATAATTTCTCTGTCGAGCCTTATTAAGGAATGTGTGAAACGTATGGTCAAAGAGCCGACGATTTATCATTATTATTATTATTGTCTTAAGCCTTTGAGATGCAAAAGTAGGAAACTATAACTAAAATGAACAAACGAAAAATTTCGCTATTTAGGCGATTAAAAAACAGAAGCGAAGAGATATTTTTGGAAGCTAAATCTAAAAATGTGAAGTCTTTGGAATTATTAGAAAATGAACGCCACCGCAGTGAGGAAGGAGGCGGTGGGGGCGATTGATGATACTCTTAAATTAATATTTTCGTGAAATCCCAACTGATCTAAGCAATGATTGTATGGAGAGGCAGTTGGCAAATATGCTTTCTTCAGCGTAAAGCCTACTGAAGAGTCCTTAGGGATAACGATGAAACAGTTCTGTATAGGCAACCAGCTCTTTTTGGTGGTACAATGCATAAGTTGTTTACAGTTGTGAACAAACGCAACTTTTTCGGACCTAGAGCCAGCTAAACTCACTAATTAAACATTAGAAAAGTCGCCAAATAAATTACAAATTTTCTACATTAATACTCGTAAACTTTGGAAATGCTTTCTGTTTAGACCTTTATTACACTACGGCTGACAGTTTATCACGCGAACCACTCAGAAAATTGTATTTAGAACAGACGCTGGAACTTATTTTTCTAGCTTCGATTCTTAGACCTTAAGCAGTGGCCTTAACAAATCATGACCTTTGCAGACTACATTATTGGAAAAGAGAAAGTAATGAGCTTTCGGCGCTCTTAGCTAGGCAACATACATGTCTGAAGCCCTTGGCATCCATGGAACCACCAAGGGGAAGAATAAAAATCAAATTTTTATCAGTGGCAATAAAAACGTTTTCGAAATCGAACTAAAGCGAGTCGATGAACCAAATCATTGGAAAATTTCAAGCTTGGTTTTGGCAGTTAATGGACATAAGGTAGTGGTGCAGAAAATCGATGGATAAATACTTAATATTTTCTACTGAGGACGAATTTGCCGCCCCTATCTTAATAAAACAATGCCGGGCTACATCATTTATAACTCTAAACTGCTGGACCGATTGAGCTCTGATTTGTTGGATTCGTCTCCACCCCGAATAGCAGAATACCTTCTAAAATATATTTAAAAGGTCTAATAGGCCGCGAAATTTTCAAATTTTTCCTATGAGTTTGAGTTTGTAGACGGGTAAATAGGATGTGAATTTATATTTCTTGCTAATGTCAATAGCTAAAATCTGGTAGTACCAAAAAATGTTTGACATTTTTTAGCATAAACGGTCTCACTACTGTTTCATGTACGAGCGCTATTTGTGTAGTTTACAATGAGTTGACATTGAGACATTGTAAATATGGAAGCCGAAGTGATCGCTCAGTAAAAGAGTGTGCAAATAGAAAACCGTGTAAATAGTGTGTTAATAAGAAAAACCGAAAATACCGAAAAAAAGGATCGTTTACAAATCAAATGTGGGGTCGAAAGACCGAAAAAAAAACCCTCGTTTACAAATCAGGTGTGCAGCAGAGAACTGCAAAAATCACTTTTTTCTTGATTGGCTCATACACAAAAATTCTTACTCACATTTAATCAATCAACAAAACTCAGAGCTGAATATATTAAATAGTGTGTTAATAAGAAAAACCGAAAATACCGAAAAAAAGGATCGTTTACAAATCAAATGTGGGGTCGAAAGACCGAAAAAAAAACCCTCGTTTACAAATCAGGTGTGCAGCAGAGAACTGCAAAAATCACTTTTTTCTTGATTGGCTCATACACAAAAATTCTTACTCACATTTAATCAATCAACAAAACTCAGAGCTGAATATATTCAACTCACAACGCAATCGCATCGAGCGGCGTTATGTGATCCAACGTGTATGTTCATATTTATTCATCGAACAGAACTCAGTGCTGAATATATTCAGCTCATACCGGCAGTCGCATCGAGCGGTTCAGCTAGAGTTTTTTGATGGGACGTATGAGTGTTCGATCGAACAAACCTCAGAGTGGTTTCACTCTTTCCATCTCTCTTTTCATAGCTGTCAGCAGCGCCGCCACTGCCTATGCGTCTTTGATTTTCGCTCACTCTAAACAATCGTCGTTGAGCCAAACGAACAATCAGCCGAACTGATTGGAATGAAGTCGAACATGATAGTAATCAGAGTGCCAACAATTGGTTCGAATAAAACTCAACGGCATACATGTTGTGTATGCTGGATCCATAGAGCACAAAATCAGTTTATTCGGGTGTTTATTAATGGGTGTTGTATAATGTATTGAACATAATTACACACCGAGTTGAAAGATTATCAGTTGAAAAAATGATTTTCCTATAAAAACTTATCTAAAATGCCCCCAGTCTCACCACATATTAAAACTACTGTCCAAGTTTTAGCTTTCTATATTTTTCAGTTTAGGCTGTGCGTGAATGTGCTGAATGTATAAATTAATCATTCAGTCACTAAAGACAAAGTCTATCAGGCCTGCTTCGGTCACTTAAAGTGAAATCGAATGTCGTACATGTTCTATATTCTTATAAACGAACATTTTCTATATAAAATATCGAATATTCGAATAAAACTCAGCTGCGAACATGTTGAGTATGCAAATTTGATGAATAGAGCGCGAAGCCTGTTTATTCGGCTGTTGAATAATGTGTGAGCGTTTTGCAATCAAACTAAGCCGTTCTCTGGTGTGCAGTACCCTCGTTTACAAAAGTATTTATTGTTTTTGGTTTAACCCTCTAGGGTACAATGCAGGCAAATCATTCAGTTGCGATCTTACACAAACTAAGCTTATTTCAGTAATATATTCTCGCCAAACTTTAGAATCAATATCTTAAGCATAATATAATGTTCCCTAAAGTCTTAAAACTTAAGCTTTTCATTCACCCAAGAACCATTCAGTAAATCCATCATGAATCAGCCCCCATTTTGTTCAACTGCCAAAATGCATTTATGCAAAATACCATTTGTGCACTAGACTGTTATAATTGTCATATTAGACAGAAAATCCATATCTATAGAATAGACCAGCCCCATACCACAGAAACGCAACCCAACGACCCAGGCCTAAAGTGTCACTGGCCAGTTGCAGGCCCGTTGTCCAGTGTGCCAGACACAGCAGGAAATTGCTTAATTTAGCGCAAAAATTATCCACTAGCCAACGAAGCAACAAGCAACCCTTTAGAATTAGACCAGACAACATTTTTGAAGTGACACTCACACACACACAACAAAAAAAAATATAAATATACATATTCTATATGAAATACACTAGAGCATTTACATTTTCCTCTTTTCCAAACGTTTTCTTTGTACCAATAAAAAACACAGAAACACACACAATATACTAACTTAACTCTACCTGACACCGAAATTCCACGCAGACTTCACATGCCGAGCGAAAAGAGTGAAGAGGAGGCTCAAGAGGCGGAGGATACCTCAACCGAAACGGTGGTGGGCATGGAGAACAACGAATATGGTGGTGATGCAACGTATCCTAAGCGCATTGGCTGGAATATCGATGATCAATCGGAAGTGTCTGATTGCATAGTGACTAAACAACAAATCAGCGATCGATTTACGGAGCTGTTCAATTTAATTGACAACTATACCAAGATATTGGAAGGCCCACAGAATTCGGCTCTAACAACATTGAAGCGTACGCAGTCCGAGCAGTTAATTTCAAAAAGAGGTAAGAGCAATTGAGCGGTACCAAATATTTAACTGAAAACTCTTTTCTCAGATGATGATTATCAATGCAATCTGACCAAAGCATCGGCTAGCCTCATGGAAATACCTTCCTCAACCCTAATGATTTTACCCAAACCAAAAACCTGTGAGACGGGCAGTCAAACAACCTGGGATCTAATCGATGGCAAAATAATCAAAAAACTCAAATCCCAAGCAGATGGAAGTCATATCAAGCCCAGCAAATTGCAACATCATACCATACATATCGAGGTGGAATCGGTAACCTCGGCTTCGGCACTGCAAAGGGCTCCACTGCGACAGCGACTTTGGCAAGTGGTGACCCAAGCTGGTGACACTTTGGTCACCTGTACCTACATGATCGGCGAGAATTTCACTTATATACTCTTTATTGTCTTATGCGTTTGGTGTCTATATCTTGTGATTGGTCATTATTATAGTTTTCTACGAGCCAATGTGGACAAGCAAATGGAATTGAAACGTGAACTAGTTCGCTTGCGCGCCCTCCCCAAATAACTCCACATGTGAAGTAATACACGTAGTTATCTAATCAAAATAAAAGCCAATTGTATTTTTACTTCTTATCGAAACATATTGGGGGTGCAACAACACATGATTGCAAGACTACAGTAGAGAGCTGAGGCAAAATCGGTTAACATGTAGCAAAAGCGATCGGCCAATGGGGCACGACTCAGATTATTGGGCAAGGGCATGGACAGGGCATCGATGAAGATGATTTGACGTGTAAGTTCACAGGGTGCCGCAGGACCAGGCAAATTATGATTGGCAGGTAGACGCAATAAACGTAAACGCGGCTGATCTGTCTGCACGGCTATTGATTCCAAGTGTCGAAATTTTTTAACTTTTGAATAGAGCTCTTCCTCATCATCAGTGGATTCTATGAAAGATGGAAGGGTGAAGTATAAGTTGGTATTTTTATGTCAATTAGTGTGATCAACGAAATAGAAGGGCTGTAAGATATGTTGAAATTGTAGTGTTGTGAGCAGGTACCAAACACAGCAAGTACTGTACTCAAGCAAGTACGGTTAATGCTTCGAAATGTACTGTACGAAAGGCACGTCGATATACCCGTCTTCGTATCAGTCCAAACTCGTATAAGAATTTCGCAAATGTTAAAACTTCTTTAAGCCGATTGAACGACACCTCCTATTTACCCGTCTTTAATTGCCAACTATTAAATCTTCATGATAATCTAAACTAATCATAAAATTTTGTATATATCCGGATTTTTTGTCCGCTTGATCTTGACCCGTAGTTTAACCTGTCTACATTATGAATTTCGCAACTTTTTGGACCGTTGAATTTAACGATTTACGGGTCCACACTTGCCATATATCACATCTTAATGATTCCCAAAACTCATAAGATTTTGCAAATTTCGCGAAAAATCAAAACTCAAATAATAATTTTGAAAATTTCGCGATTTTTTTAACAGTTCGATCTGCACTTCCTATATTTACCCGTCTACTATTGCCGTCTATTAAGTCTTCATATAATCTTTGGGCATACGAAAAATCTGCAAATTTTGACCTGTTCAATCCACGCCTCAAATGAAAATTTTACAAATTTCGCGGTTTTTGGTCTAAGCCTATTATAAACGCGTCTTCAATTGCCATCTATCCAACCTTCATAGTTATCTTAGGTCCTTTGAAAATTTAGCAAATTTTGAAATTTCGCGATTTTTTTGACGATTTGTTCCACATCTCCTTTATTTACCCTTGTACTCTAGCCGACCATAAAATCTTCATAAAAATCTGAAATTAATGAACAATTTAGAAATTTCCCAATATTTAGAACTTTCAAGGTACACCTTTCATTTGCATATGCAAAATATGCCAAATTTGCATATATTGAATATGCAGTTTCTAATGGAAAGTGGGTTATTAAATTAGCATAGTTCCAAATTTTCACCTCAATCAACCTTCATTTAAAAAAGTGCATAAAAGCCGATGTCTAGTCATATGGCAACTATACGATATATTCATCAGACTTTGACCAAACTTCCCACAGTTGTGTGATAATATTCGATAATATTTATAACTGAAAAGCCGTCTTTAAGCTACCATTGAAAACAAAAACCACTTTTCTCACTAGAACTACATTTGTGACCCATAGTTCGTATGGCAGCTATATGCTATAGTCATCCGATTTGGATCAAAATTAGCATAGTTGTGTGGTAGCATACAATATTGATGAGTAACAGGTTTAGCAGCGTTTGCATTGAAAATAAAAAAGTTTTTCCCACTAAAACTTTTTTCAGAAATATATTTTGTATGGCAGCTTTACTATATAGTTGACCGATTTACATCAAACTTGGTGGAATTATGTATAATGCATAGGAAACTTAAAAATACGAGGTTTGGGCGAGTTTGCGTTGAAGACAAAAAAGTTTTTCTAACTAAAACTACTTTTTCGACCGATAGTTTCAATGGCAGCCATATTCTATAGTCATCCGATCCGAAAGTCCGGTTACCGTAGCTTCAAAGCTGACGAGAAGTAACATTGAAACAGATTGACGGACGATGACGGCTGATCAAGAATATATATACTTGACGTGATGGAGATAGCATCCTTCTATGCAATACAGACAGACTGGATCAATTTGAATATACCCTCTACAAGGGTATAGTAGTAGAGCGAAAAGACACATTCAATTCTGTTTTTGCTCAATAGAAGATGCGCTCAGCCAAAGTGCAATTTTTTCGTTTCTCTCTTGCTTATGTCATGACCGTTTTGTCGACAGCTAACTTAAAGTGTCTTTTGCGTATGCATGCGCGGTTCTGAGTGGGGCGCCTGTGTGTGCGACGATATTTGTATATAAAGGGTGGGTCATTTGCTGGTTTTTTTTTTATGCAGATCGCATATTTTGACATAACATTGGCCATATCTTTCTATTCGCTAAATAAATGTAAAAAAACATACAAATATTAAAAACTTATTTTCAAAGTCAGTGCTTTGTGGCCCGCAAAGTCGGCTGCAGAATTGCCCGATCTGGGGCTCGGAAAAAGTGACTGTTTGGTGTGGATTGGCTTGGTGACATAATTGGTATATTTTCTTTAAAAATGACGCTGAAAATTTCAAATTGATAAAATTGAAATAAATGAAGTACTGCAAGGCCAGCAGAGGAAATCACTTGAAGGGATTAGGATCGGACACTTCAATCTCCCAAATACAAAAATCATCAATAAACGCGTTTAAAAAACTTCGAACCCAAATTCGAACCAAAACCTTCGGTTCGATTAGTACAGGAACCGGTCCACGAACCGAAACTAACACTTCACCACGGTTTCGAACCTCCGGACCGAACCTTCACCAAAACTTTACAGGTTTTTTGCCTTGGTTTGAAACCAGTTTCGTGACTGATGAATCAGTAAAAAGCCTTAAAGTACCTAAGAGGACACAACCAAGAAAAAATGCAAGGAGTTTGACATCAGCTCCTTCATTTTCGCGCAAGAGAGTGTTCGCTGACAAAATACATACTGAGCATTCACTTTCGCAGTTAGACAGTTATTACAGTTGGGCTTGACAGACTTTCTAACTAGTTTTTCGGTTTTGGCTAACACTACCTCTAGTTTAAGCAACTAACATTCTGTTGATCACAATTGGAAAGTTTACCCTCAGCCAAGGCGTCTTTGAGCCAACCGTGCCAATTGCATTTATGTTTCCCTTTTGCATTTAGGTCATTGGAGATGGTACATGCACTATATGATATCAGCACCTTATTCCTATCATCCTCATCATTATCGCCCACACCAATTAATATTTCGTCGCCATCATCACCATCATCATCTTCATCCTGGCATGCCCTAAAGCCCAATATATCAAAAAGCAGCTGACAGGTCGTTGATTCAGTTCCTAGTTTTTCCGGTTGTTTTACAGCCTCCTGGACCAAATCGCCAATTAGGGAATCAACGACAATGGCAGTTAATTGCGGCTCTCTGCACGCCATTAAAATTTAACAAGCCTGTTCACAGATAAAATTTGGATTTTTGATGGATTTTTACAAACAATTTTTGTGAAACTTTTTCTTTTGTTTTTGGAAGTAAATGTCATCTAGGTTATGTGTCAATTATTCAAAGTAACTAAATTTCAAGTTCAATCTACGAAAATGGATAACAATAAGAAAGATGAAAAGGATGTGGCCCCCCAAGAAGCAAATCCAAATGTGATTTACTTGCCCGATGCTCAGCTGGAAGCCACAGAAACGGATAGTGCCGAAAGGAAAGATTCACGACATGTTAGCTTTGTGCTAGACGAAATACCCAGCACAAGTCGTCAGAGTGCTGCCATGGAAAGACAGAAGATAGATGAGGCCAAGGCATTGGTAAAAGACATGATAGAGGTTATAATACCCGCCAGCGAGGGTGATGTCGAAGAAGAGCAGTCTACCGTTGTAACCGAACAACCAATTGTGCGAAGTGAGGATCAACGTCTTCATCATATACTTCATTTACTCGATCATTTTTCACGCAATTTGGAAAACATCGAGCTGCATGTATTGCGTCGCGAGGCGAATCAGGAATCAAGAATCCAGGAAGTAACTCAACAATGCGAACTCGGCACTCAAACTAGCCCAGTGATGGCGACGCCGTCTACTCGACGTAAGCTTCGTTTAAAGACTGCCACATTGAAAAGCTTGCGCAATCAACCGGATATGCGACCACCCTGTGAACGCACACATCACATGATCACCATCAATTCGAATAGTTCACCTCGCCGTGCGGCTGCTAACCCTTATCGACGACGTACTTTATGTTCTCGCATTGGTCAAACTTTGAGTGATTTTGCTGCTGCTGTGTGCCTTTGTATGCAGGTCAACAAAGATTGTGTATTTTGTTTGGGCTTCTTTGTGGCATTTGTGGTGAGCGCAAGTTTCCTTACTGCCTTCTTTTATCGCACCATCAATTTGAGTACGTCGGTTGTTAGAGTACCGATTGATCCAGCAGCACCATTGGGCAGTCCTTCATATAGAGGCTACTACTATGTCTATAATAGTCAAAGAGAGCGTCATGTTTAACAAATAAAGTATATTACGTATTTCGATGGTTTTTACTGGCCTGATGATGGATGAAATTAGATAAAATAACCGCTAAAAACTGTCAGAGACAACAATATTTAAGTTAAAGCCTCGTGATAATCCTATGCCTAATATCTAACTATTCTGTAAAGCACAATAAGATCCGAGCAACAACACCAAAGTTATACACGAAACAATTTTAGCTTGTGGAAGCGGTGGGATACATCATTGTCAACAGCGCTGGCTCACTGTGCCTACTGCAGGCAGCTAGGGCGTGTGTGTGTGTATGTGTGTCTCAAAAGCAGCATACGGCAGAGCACTTACCAATACTCACAAAGAAAAGCACCAATACCAATAAGGGTATCAGTTTGCTTGCACGCGCAAACACAATTCAAAGAAGAGAACAAAACAGGTTACACACGAAATCGTTTGCATGTGTGTCGATTTGTATACCTCGCGCCCTACATGTATACGATCATTGATTTCCTATCTTCGGTGCAATTACAAAAACAAAAAGTACCCAAAGAGCATACGGCTGGGCATCGCTGGTATAGACTTACTTGTCATTTATTTGTTTGCGTAAACGGACATCGAATTCGCGCATTCAGCCCAGTAATCGCAACCCTCTACAGCCGCCAGAATTTATTCACAACTAGCCAGTCGAACTTGAATGCATGCTAGAAGTACAGATTTCATGCCTACTTCTCACGTAAAAAGTTATGAAAAAAACCCGAGGTTTTCCGCTTCGTTTTTCTTAAGCAACGTCGTAAAACTCAGGGGTTGTTGTAACCGTTAACCATTTGGGTGACATAAGCACATGATGCAAGGGTGGAGCTACCATTACCTAGGGACTTCGGAATGTCTGGCGCCGGTGAAAAGAGTGTCAAATCTGGATCTGGTCTGGTGTCCATTACGTAGTTAGCAGGGTATCAGATGATTTGGGGACTGAGACTGTTAGGTTCCATCGGATTCCGCTTTTCTCCCTATGAACTCGGTACTTCAGATGTAGAAACTTTATATGCCATAGGTATCTCTGACGATCCCTCGTCTTTTGGAGGCTCTTTGTATGAAATGTCATCCCATAGTTATGCAATATATATACATATAACTAGATTTGTTTTCAAATAAATTTCAAATAAATTTAATTATAAAATGATTATTATTATTCTCTGTCAACACCTCTTTCTCTCGCAAAAGCAAAAAACGCGCTGACTTTATACTCTTTTCGATTTTCTTCCTCTCATTTGGTCAACGTTCATCAAGAGTTCGGGGCTGACTTCGTCTTTGTACTACGTGTTCGATCTAAGAGAGCTTGAACCGTTTCACGATATGCCGACTTTACGCCTTACGAACACCTAAGAAACCATCTTGTGTGTTATTCATGCTGAAATATGGACTTATTTCATAAAAAAAAAATTATGTAGTGTCCTATTTTCGTAAAATATCATGCAAACAAATTTACTTATTTTTGTAAACACATGCTGCAAAGTCCGACACCCAGTTACCCAATTGAGTTAATAGAAATGATTTCAAAAACTGTTGCTCCCAACTCAAAAGTCAGGGATCCAACCCGCTCGGAAATGAGGATTGGTTCGGTTCAGTGGTTTACAACAGCGTGGCTCAAGAAAAGCGAGGTCAAAAAGTGAGAATGTATTGGTATGCTCGGTTGCCACTTGACAAAATTAGCCTACACCAAAAACAATTCAAAAAAGAGCCATTTTCAATAAAAATGAACCAAAAAAATTGAATTCCCTTATTTATGTTGTTGCCTTTAATAATATAAAAAAATCGTTAATCACAAAATCGTTAAATTATACATCCATTTCATTTCTTCAGTTTCTTTAACCGTACAAATAAACACATAAAATATTTCATATATTACTTAATTTCTATGGCAATAAGGCATAACAGCATAACTCGAGTTATGTTAAATTTGAGATTCTAATATCAATGGCTTCCTCGGTTTTAATTCTATATTGTGTCAAAATTTCACACTAATCGGATCAGTGGTTACAAAGATAAAACGGTTAAACTAAACAACATAAGTCTTGAGAAGTCTGAATAGGTAAAACAACAACTTGACACTATCAAAAATACATATCAGTATATTTAAAGAAATAACTCTTCCAATCTGTAACAAATTTTCATTTAAGACCAAACACTTTTTTCACATACTCATTAAGGGCCGATTTCTCATCTCCTATATATCTACTATTTGCCAGATAAACTTATTTATTTACTCTGTTACTTGTTAGTTTATGTGATAGTTAGTGTTTTGTAGAAGCTGTGAAATCGGCACTTAAAGGTAATAATTGCTTCCTAAAAAAACGGAAAACACACTTTTGCATTTATTCCTTATTGCCACAGATTTCTTTACATTTTAAAAACTAAATAGTCAATATGTTTATTGTTTACATACAAAAATCACACTCTAAGATCAGCTACTTCTCTATATTTCAAAGTATTTAACAGACCACACATAATGGGGATCGGTACTCCTACACAGCCCCTTGCAAAGCATTACCTTTGAAATGGTGGATTTCCCTATACACTTGATATCCATATGTTGTTAGTTCAAGCAACTAAGTTCTGAATGATATCTATGAGTGTGTAACAAAGATTTTGAGAATTACACTAAACAACAAGGTCCAGTACATTATAGAGTCGGTGGTGATTAGAATCAGATATATTTATGTTATGATTTAGATATGATTTTCGTTTGCTGAACACGAATCTGTTTTCGAAAATGCTCCATCTCGTCTTGATTTTAGGTAATTTGGTCATAAAAATGCTTAGAATCCAAATTTTGATTCGTTTTGTAAAGAAGCTACACCTTGTATTGACCCTCTTTGATAATATGGTATAGTACTATAGTACTATTCTAAGGATTAAAACTATTATCCCAAACAATTCGACGATTTTCTTAAGGGAAGATATACCATTTTGCATATATGATTAATAGTTATGGTCCATACCTTTCAAAACCGCGACTGTATCGAAAAAGTGAAAATATGATACATTAGTATTAGTTAAAATACGATATATCTTCGCTGTTGCAAAAGTTGGCCTTTTTTGTAAACCCATAGACTTGAATATCTAGACCTAAAAATTGCTCAGTCGACACAGTTCCTGTCAGAAATTAGTCAGCTGCTCGCTCTCACTTACGCTCTCCGGATACATTTGGGAAAATGTCTGTCTCGCTCTAACCACTGTAAATTTACTATCGTAAAGCACCAGCAAAATTAAGCGGCAGCGCCAATTTGATCTCTAGTACTCATTCTCCATGGTAAACCTGAGTAGTCGGGGAGCATCCCACTGCTCAAACAAGCTCGCGCAATATCTTTTTCTAAGGACAGTCGTCTTGTCACGGCTATTCCCAAAATTATAACTGGTTTTACTTAGCATAATATTTGGTACTCTTTTCTTTTCTCTTCTCAAAAGAGCCAATTCCTATAAAAAAAGTGCCAGTGCACCAACAGGAAAAAAAACACAATTTTTAGTGCAAAAACACCAAGTGTGGCAACCGTGTTGGTATGCGAAATTGAAGCGCTATGAACTAGCTTCGACCTGACCAACCTCTAGGCCCAAGCTTCGGCAAGCGTTCGGCTTGTGTCGGTGTGAATAGCGAAATGTGTTCGACCCCAGACGGCTTGTTGTTGCTGTTGTTGTGGCGGATGGGAGGATTTGTACGTAAAGAGAGAGTAAAAAGAAAAGTAAGAGGTAAATTATTAAAGAGCTGTAGGTAGTTCCCTGTGGGGCCAGACCGAAGTTAGAGGGCAGCCTCGACTGGGTGGGTCCAAAGATCAAGTGGTGTGAGGACAGTGGGGTTAAGAAGACACTTGAAGAGTTGTACTGTGTAGTGCGGGACCGAGACCACATGTGAGGCATTCGTCGTGCGATTTCTGTGATTGATGCGGGCTAGGTAGCTGTTTAGGCTCCTGCTTTTCCCAGAGCGGAGCTGGGCCAGTGTGGAACGTGGTAGGGTTATCTCGACCTGATCAATGGACTACGGTGACTCTACAGGAGTTTAAGGCGCTGTTAACAATTGAAGTGTGTGCTTACTTCTTGGCTTCAGTACATGATGCGAGGGTGAAGCTACCATTACCTAGGAGCTGTTGGATTGGTAGGGACTCTACTGCCTTGACATGCTCTGTGTGGTGCAGGCATGGTTTGGATGGGTTGTGTGGTAGCAGCCTTTTAGGAATTGCTGCGTGAGGAGCATGCTGAGCTCTCGCAAAGGAAGAACGTCAGTTTCCTGATGCAGGTGATCGGGATGTGTCATGATATGGCAGCCGGTGGATACTCGCAGCGTTTTGGGCTAGGTGGAGGTTTCGCCATTGGGTGTCGCTGATACACGGGGATCAAATTGTGGCTGCATAATTGATCATGGACCTTTCGATAGCCTTAGTTTCCTTCCCCTAGGTGCTTCCAGCTACGGCATTCAAGACTTTATTCCTGCTTCTTACTTTTTTAAATACACCTTCGGAATGTTTAGCAAAAGCGAAAAGAGTGCCAAACATGAGACCGAGAATCTTAGGGTTATTAACAGTGAGGATCTGGTGTCCATTACGCATTTAGCAGGGTGGCGGATGATTTGGTAGCTGAGAGGCTTGTGATCCTGCTGGAGAGGAAGTTGTCGAGGCTAGGGAGATAGGAGTTTATCCTCTGTTCGGCCTGTGGTGATATAGAGCAATCATTAGCATATGTGACGATTTTCATATCTGGAGGGGGTAGTACCCCTCCTTGTGCTACTTCCTGCTTTCTGATGCGCGTTTTGAACGGTTTCCTACGGTGGTTTGGTGGTTTCAGGTGGTTTGGCAGGGTACTCTGGTAGAGGTTGTGGAGAAGAATAGAATAGTTGACCATATCGAAGGCCTTGGATAGATCGAGGGCTATCACTGTCTGTCTCTCGTGGGGCCTATCGTCACCATCGCTGGTTTACAGACATTTTAAGCGATCGAATCGTTTCATAACATGCTATTTATAGCTAGCCGATTTCCGGTTTTGTCAGTTTCTGTCGTCAAATTTTCGAACATTTTAGAATGAAGTTTTCTATTTCTATTTTCGCATTTACCTGGGAAATTTAAAGAGAAAATATGCAAGCTTTGCATCATTTCAATTGTAGAACGGCGAAGAATTCGTACAGGTCCTTCGAGCCGGATATTCTAAAAATAATGATTTATATGGTGGCGAGTAGGAAAACCGTTTTGAACACTGGTTGAAAATGTTGACTGTAGCACACGACACGAGCTATTGAGACTAGAGTTCTTCACTTTTTGTTCACTTTAACTTCTCATTTATTTTCAAATATTTTAAATTTTTTGTGAACTTTTTGATTGACTCACACTTATTTATTGAAAGGCTGGGCCTGATCTATATGCACATATGCCTCGCAGGCTTCAAGTATTTCCAAATTGACTAAAGCATAAGGTCTTAGACTTTACACTTTGTGACCCATCCCTGAGTCCAACTGTATGTTGTTGCCATAGATGAATGTCATGCGTATAAAGCCGGGTAAATGAATTATACGTTGTAAAAGTGGTTATTTGGCATTACCCAATTTATGATACAGAGTACGGACGGCTGGAAGGTTCGGCATTGCATTGCATTTCATGCAGATGCAATAAAGCTGGTGGGGTGATAGACAAAGGTCACGCGAAGCATAGTATCCAATAGGGATTGGCAACTTTGGAGAGTTGCTTAACACTTTTGACGTAAAGGAACTTTGATTTGTCTTTCCTAACATGATCTAGATGGCTCAGGACATACTGGGCAGAAGTATCCAAATAGTATAATTTGTGTCAAGTTGAAGCCACGGATCCAAGGCACAAACCATTTGATGCTCACACAACTCGGTTTGAGCTTAGAAGATCGGACGTGAGCTGCGTCCAAATCCCAGCAGTTCTACATCATAGACTCTACGTTGAGTGGCCAGATCATCTAGATTCAGCAATCTTAACCAAACCACTCTTCATTTTATTCTTTGTCTACTTTCTATTTGCAACTGAAATACCATTTCTATAGCCATTTGACACATCCTAAGCCTTGCCAAGCAGGATCAATCAAATGGGCTGTCACTTGTCTGGCTGGTCATGGGAGGGTGGCGATTTCCCTTAATTTTTTGTTATTTTGTATGTAGGCAATTTGAAAACTTTTGAATTTTACTCTAGACAAAACGTCATGTTCCGAAATGGGTGGAGTGGGGTGGACTGTGCTCTATCGCATTTAACTTGACTTGACAATGGGTCACACACACACACACAAAGCCATCGGCTCTTTTGGGTACGGGAAATTGGCCACAAAACGTTCGTCGCCTGCTGTGTGGCAGCAAGCAAGGCAGCAAAACTTTTTGGCAAGATGCCCAGGCACAAAGGAATTATTGTTAATATAGGCTGCCCAGGCCAAAGCCAAAGCCAGCAGGCAGCCAGGAAGCCTGACCGGGGGTCGCCTTTTTTAAATATAATTTATTTATGCGAAATATGGCAAATATTTCGCAAAAATTCTATATTCAGCAAAAAAAAAGGCACAAAAAACGCATCGAACTTTACACACACTTTTAATAAGGGTTGCATTTTAAGTGAATTGCCATACAGCAAGATCCTTTCAATTGACCAACTCCTTGCCCGCATCTACTTGAGCAAACTTTTTCATTTTCCAAAATTATTCGAATTGGTTTGGGGGACTATTTATTATACATATAAAAAAAAAATCAAATTTAAGCTAAAAACGGACGTAACCTAAAACCAACACAGTCCTTCCGCCCGTTTCATAATTTACAAAAATATATTGGCAGCTTGGTGTTGATTTTAAAGAACTTTATTGCGTAAATGGAAATTGACACTGGACGAAACTTGGGCTTAAGGAAGCAGACGGTAGTTTTAAAAAGCTTAAAAGAATTAGATTTCTGTTAGATAGGTAAGAAAGTGAAGTTAAGACATATGTTTGTAATTTATTTGGCAACCTTTTCTAATGTTTAATTAGCGAGTTTAACTGGCTCGAGGATGCTTTTGCAGTTACCAACTGATTAAGACAAAGGCTGTTGGCAATCAATGTATTCTTTAACGAAAAGCCTACTGATGATTGAGCCGGGAGTTTCATGAAGCAGTACTGTATACGCAACAAGCTTTTTTTGGTGTTCAATGCATAAGTTGTTTACAGTTGTGAACAAACACAAGTTTTTCGGACCTCGAGCCAGCTAAACTCGCTAGTTAATACATATGTCGAAAATAAAATAGATACATTTGCAAGAACTAAGGATCAGGGATGCAAATCGGTTCTGAACCAAACCGAACAGACCCGGCGTCCTTTCGAAAATGCTGAATCGAACCGAAAACCACAAAGAAAAACGGTTCGGTTCAGTTCACTGACAAGTTTTAATACCAAAACACTTACTTTCAAGGAATAATACTTGTAATTTTGAGAATTTTAGTCGTTTACCTTAAATATTATTAATCAGACTTTCCTTTAAAATAATATTTGAATTGATCCTTAGCGATGCCGGATTGATGTAGTCTTTAAAATAATTTGTCAACCATTTCAAAACTTGCGGTCCCGAACATCTCCAAGTGCCCTCTTAATATATCTGTCATCAGACTACATTTCTTCCTCGAAAATTACTAATTGATTTGTGTGAGCGTCCCATTTCCTCTACGGGACAATATTCTCAATATTCTGTCATACTTCTTTACCTTAATCCAACTTTAGCCAGGAAATTTTTTTCCTGTAAGAAATTAAGGTTTTTAAGATGCACGGTAATGGACCCAAAAACCCTACTGCGGCATAGGCCAATACACCATTAGAAAGCTCCTTAGAAAGGAAGAGAAGACGTTTATATCAACCAGCAGAGAGATGAGACAAATAAAAGGTTCCAAAAATTGATCCAAAAAGGAAAGAATGCCCTCGGGATCCTGACCTAGCTCTATACGGGCCACTGCAGACTGCGGATCCACATGTTCAAGTTGACCATAACAAACTCTCAACTAGGCAGATACTGTGAAATTAAGGAGAAGTCCTCTAAACATATATTAGCATGCATACTCAATAGATTTGGGAAACATAGTTTACACCCCAACAAGATTAGTAACCAAGAATCCCCAAAAATCCTGTCATTTGTACAAGAGATTTGGCTGCTGGGATAGTTGTAAGCTCAGTAGGGGGGCACAAAAGACCAATCCTGGACGCGGTGCGTTATTTCCTTAATAACCAATATATAAAGGAGCACGGTAAGTATTTCTTTCTTTCGATTCAGCAATCCGACATATAGTTTCCGTTCAGACCCTGGTGGCAAATTGAATAATGCACTGTTTTTGAAGTGAAATATTTTGGACTAAGACCGAATATCCGACTTCATACTAATTTGACCACAGCTATTCAAATGCGCTGTGTGTCGGTGAGAAACTGCGAATTGCGACAGCGAGTTCGCGAATAGTGGCACATGATGTGCACGTTTAGCAAATCGCTCAAGCTAGCTGCCCCGGTCACCATCCTCGAGACACCCAGGGAGGAACCACGGCCGTTGCATAAACCACCCTCCATGTAACTATAGCTTTCAGAGTGACACCACTGACCACCTACACCGGAAACCGCAGTCCTCCCTAGTTAGGCTCCAAACGAGCCCGACTCGCAGTTCCTAATGAACCGCAATCTGGCTTTTTCAACAGACTGCCTGTGCAACAACGTGAGAAGCGACAGGCCAGTCCCTAAGTCCTGAGCGGCTTCCCTGCAGAGCGCTTCTCGCCCTAAGCCCTGATTCACTTTTGTACTCGTACAAGTAACTAGGCATATAATTAGCGTAGTTAAAAACACTACAGACTTTAGTACGGGTTGCGTCTTACTGGGTGATCAAGCTTATGGCTATTAGGTCCGAGCTAAGAACAAAATTACCCAGAGCGAACTTGAATGACTCTCACATGACACTCGGAAAAGAGCAAGCACTCAACAGCTATTTAGGAAGGTCAACTAATCGAATGAAGTTCTTAAACAAGTGCTAATTCAGCTCTACTAACAGCCGTTTACTGTTAGTGAAATAGGGTAAAAAAAAGGTTTCTTTAAATAATAAACAAGTTGCGCATAGCGTGTCGAGTTGGGAAACTGTTACAAGAATTGTTATTTAAAGACCAGTTCTCAGAAAAGCGGAAAATACATTTTGATGACGCACTCCATATAAAGCAAAACAGTGTCGAAAATTGTCTGAATCTGAATATATTTTCTGTGTTCTGAGACACACTTAATAAATACACAATTGGCCTATCGTTAGTTGACGTATCGATAGTAGAGTTCGCAAAAATCGGTCCCCCGTTTGCCTTTGTCAGAAAACGACAGCTTTCGTGCGTCCACATTGAAAAGAGGTACCGAAACAACCTTTAACTGCGCTCTCTGCTTCTATTTGGTTGCGAGAGGAGAGAAACACAGTTTTTTGTATTTTTATTCCTCTTAGGTCTTTTTGGGACCGTTTGGCAAAATTCCCGCATTCAAAAGATCTTCTTCGTATGTATGCATCGGTGTGAAACGGGTCGGCTAACGATATGAATGTATGCGACGAACTATATGCGCTCTCTCGTTCTTTCTCGCATTGGCTCTCTCTCTCTCTCTCTCTCTGCTTATGTTAAACTCTTGAGTCTGCAACCTTTTCAAATAAAATTTTGACAGCTTTGGAATTCGAGAAGCACGCAATTTAAGACCAATTGACTGAGTTGGGTCTGTTATTCGGTTGCTGTCAGACCGATCAGTGCTATGTAGTCAACCACAGCCACTTAACAGTGAGCGCTATAACAGAATACATTTGGTTGAGGGAAGCCCGAGCCCATTTTTTCTTTTGTTTTTCGGTCAGTGACGTGAGCAGAGGGAACTGAAAAAAGGGTTGAGAGTTATTTACGAGCTATGATCGATAGTGGTGTGGGTCGTGAGTGAATGAATAGCTGATGTTCGATGCGAAAATTTGTGCAGCTTATTATTTTGACATTATAAATCTACAATGAAGGAAAATAACAGGAACGTAAAAGGAAACGGACGGAAAGAGTCAGCCGAGTGGAATCTATAAGCCACTGGCCACAAATCAGCTTAACAAAATGACGAAATCCGCACCCCGAAAACCGTAACCAATGCCAACGGATCCAGCAGCGGAAACAGCAGGTGATGACCATACCCAACACTGTCAAGTTTACCACCACCACAGCGGCCACGGCCGGCCGGTGGAGGTCACAAATGAACGAAGTTGGATAGCGATGCGACTGCTGTGGGCAGCATTGCCAGCTCCAGTGGTGTGAGCGTGGCTGTCAAACGTGAACGCGAGGAGGCGGATTTTGAATATACGGCAAATAAAACAAAAATTTTGAATGAAAACTTAACTAAACTATATATTTTCCAATCTGTAGCGTTGCGTTTCACTTGAGAGCAAAAATGATGCAGATACTACGAGTCCTGCAGACGATAGCAGCATTCAGCCTCAAAAGTGCTACTACCCACCCCCATCTTGTCGCATATCTGGGCATCTGTCAGAGCCGCATGACGCACTATGTTCTCCACAAACTGCTTCATCTAACCCTCACTGTAGGCCGATTAGCCAATCATTAGTACCAACTTCTCCAAACGAATATAGTTGGCCGAAAGGCAATAATACAAATAATATTCCAAGTATTAGTCCGGGATTGTACATCCCAAACAGATCGTCCTTGTAGTCACAGATGTTTCTCAAACGGGCAATAATTTGATCGTCGCCTAACACCTTGAATTGGCATTTGGTGCAACGCGATGCCGCTACCGGCATCAACATATCTGTGTTCCTCTTGCGCAGCACAGTTGGGTAAAAACTACAAATTTATGTGGATGCTAAATTAATAAAGTTCGAAATTTTCCGCCCCTCTCAGAAGATCAAATATTTATATTCTTGAAATACTTTCAACAAATAAATCTCAGAAAAATGCACAAGTATTTTAGAAAAGTTCATATTAAGAATTTTATAAAACAAGCTGTAGATTCGTAATCACGTAGTTACCATGAAATTGGTTTCCAAATTTATAAAGATCCACAAGACTTAACGAAAAGAAATACAACCGCAAAGACTGTCCGCTTACAATAGCTTCAAGTTAAAGTTTCTATGGCAGAACTCTTTCCCTTTATAGTTTACCCATTCCACAAACCGCATGCCAAAGTGAGTAAACCATTCACTTTTACCCTTCATTACACAAATGATATGTGATAGGTTTTATTGACTTCTCTGCATGCGAAGCAGAGAAACGAATAGAAAAACAAAGATGGTCACAATGGATATAAACTGTTTAGATAGCAAATTTTAGCAAAATTGAATTATATTTAGTTTTTTTTTTTTTTGGCCCTCCGCTGCCATCGGTGTGGAGACAGTGAGGGAGAGGGAGGATGTGGCACACAATTTAAGTAATATATTTTCGAAAATGTTCTTTAAAGTTTCCGCCCGAATGTTGGACTTCAAATGGGTGAGCACAGAGCGTCGGTGGGCTTCCGCTGGCAGGAAATTGAATTGCACGGAACACGCGAAATTACATCATTTTGGAACCACGGTAAACAATTTCCCGTTGCACCTACCATAACGGTATACGTTTTCAAACCAAATTTTGACAGGCAAATTTTTCACGTACCTACACGTTGTTGTTGCCTAGGCTCCCCTTGTTAACGGCAATTTGTGCGAAAAATATCAATTTCACTTTTTTTTTTTTCTTTTTTTTGTTTGGTGTGTAGGATTTGGAAAAAGGCTAAAGCAAAATGGCGGCGACGGCGGTGCTATAAAAAATAATAACAACAATAGCAGCCAACTGGCAATCAAACTGTCTGTGCGAACCAAAAGAATGACAGCCAGAGAGAGAAAAAGAGATACAGATACATATGTGAAAACTCAGTCAATGTGCCACTCCCACTGTAGGTGCCCACGAAAGGGGCGGGGAAGGGGGGCAGCAGCAGTCCTGTCAAGTTTGAAAGGATTATTGCCACTTGCCGCTTGCGGCGAAACGTTCTTAAAATGTAACACGTTTCAAACAAGTTTAGATACGTGAAGTCTCCTCGTATCTGGTGTATCTTTTGGCTGTGGTTCGTCTTTCTCTCTCCGTCGGTCTCCATGTAAAAAGTCATCAACGGGCCAGTTTTGCCCAGGCCTAGGCGAAAAACACAAAAACGAAATGGTTTGGCTCCGACTGGTTTGACGGGCTTTTTTTGAATGGTGCTTTTTTGCTGCCCTCCACAACAGTTTTGAACTCTCTGCTGTCCAACTCCAACTCCAGCCAAATAGTCATACAAATTCGCAAGTCCCCCGAAAAATAAAAATGTTAGACTTTGAGATGCTCTAAAACAAAAAGCAGAAGAAATGGCAAGATTCGTCGCCAAATATCAAAGAAATTCGAGCCTGATCTGGTGGGGCCGCAGGGGAGTGGGAGGAACACATGATTGTGTGTAAGATTGATGGAAATGCTTAAGTCATTCATCATGCGAATCTCTTGATTGGACTTTTTTTTGTTGGTTGTATGGATAGAATGTATAATAGATGTGTGTGTGTGTAAATTAGTTTTAAAGAGAAGCAAACAATTGCCAAAAAAAAAAAATGATTGTTTTTCAGTTTGAAATTCGACCATAATTCTTGTTGAACAATAAAAGTTTTGCAAATTAGTTTCGCATAAAAGTGCACCCTAAGCCAACCCCAATTTTTTGGGGCTAGATTCAAGGGTGGACCAAGAACAGAATAAAGAAAGAATTAATAAAAGTGAAAAACAAACACGGACTTCAAAAGTAAGCTATAAAAATGCTCAACTCTAAGCCAGAGATTAAAACCGAAACTAAAATCGAAACCTAATGTTGGCCGATGATTTCACAAACAAATCTTTCCATGTTCTGCATATACGTATGAAGTTACTGCACTTACTTTAATTTCTTTTCCACATTGCTTTTGATTTATTTCTATAACACACGTGCTGATGTTTTAACAATTTCCAGAAAATGCTTGTTTTTGATCGGGGCATCGCGCACTTAAAAAATGTTAAGGTAACAGTAGCGCTTCCAAGCAAACTTATCCAGAATCAAATCGCGAATAAAAATTGTTCATTCTTGAATTCCATCCACTGACAAGATCAAAGCGTAACTTGTCAAGTTAACGGCGCCAAGCTGGCAAGTTGTCAAGAAGCCGGCGTGCTAGAAACATTTCTCTCTTACACATATATGCATTCATAAACATGTTTAAAGCTTTCTTTTTCATTCAAATCCAGAGGAAGAGAGTTACTTGAAATAGGCGATCGCGCAAACATCAACAATAACGTCACCTTTCATTTTCATAAGAACAAATTGGCAGTGTCATTAAAAATATAGAGAAAGATGAGAAAGGTAAAGATTTTGGTTAGCTGCTTTGTGCACATTAGCAACAATACGCTACTTTTTTTTATTTAATTATTATCTAATCTTATTCCACAACGGTTTAAAACTAAGACACCTCAAGGCTATATATATTAAAGAGTTGCACCTGACTAATTGACTGACTGACTGACTGGTGACTGCCGCACAGCCCAAACCATACGAGATATGAAGCTGAATTTTGTACAGTAGTCTTATTTTATGATGAAAGTGAGTACTAAGATCAGATTTTGGAAAATTCTTTCGGGAAATGTAGAAAATTCGCGGAAATCTGTTGTATGAAGTTTTATTGGTTATCATCCGATCAGGCTCAAACTTATTTCACAGATCTACATATATGAAAGTTCAACCATAGCTGCATACCATTCTTGCGGATAATCCACCCTCTGGGTGGAAAATGAAATCCAATCTCTACAATACGGAATACGGTCATTTTCCGACTTTGTTTTAAAAGTTACATATAAAAAATTTTTAAAAACTTAAATTCAAATTTTGAAAAATCTTCCCCCAAAGTCGGAAAATTACCCCAAAACTGTTGTATGAATTTTTTTTGGTTGTCATCCAAACAGTTTCAAAGTTCCATTAGTACATCAAGGGTGATCTCAGGATGGTACCGAAGAATTCGCGATCTTAGCTTTGATTGATTAAAAGAAAAGGTTTCCAAAAGCACAAATATGAAGACTTGCAACATGAAGAAGTTGCAACATAACTATACAAACTTATCATATCTATGTACGAGTACATCGTGAAAGGATCAGGAACATTTGAACAGTGATGCAAACCGATTCTGAACAGAGCCGAACCAATCCGTAACCTATCTATCGCTGATTCCAGCTAATAAACCAAACCGAACACCAAACCGGAGTACTTTTGAAAATGCAGAACCGAACCAAAAACCACTAAGCAAAACGGTCCACTAAAGAGTTTTAAGAGGTAAAGCGCTTCCCTTCAGACAATGATATTTAAAAATTTGGGAACTTAAGTCGATTCTCTAAGATTAGTTTTCCCCGACTTTCGGTTAAATTAAGTTTCGCTTATGGACCCTCTAAAAGGACCCTCTACAATGAACTACATAAAATAATGGTCTAAACTAGCGGTGGGCAAGCCCTTGCTCCCATTGCTTCGAGAGTTTTTTTTCGTCAGTCAGCCTTATATTAAATTGCGTCGCAATTAATAGCCTGATTTCACTGACACATATATGTACATTCGGCTAAATGTAGAGATTTTCTACAATTTGAAAATATTTTTTTATTTGCCCCCGGACCCTATGAGTATTTTTCCTAAACGTACTATGTTTTTTTTTTTGAGAATGTAGGGAGTCGTTTTCATAGGAATCATTTTTGGAGTAGCCGGATCCAAAACGGGCCAACAAAAATCAAAATATCGCAAGCGACAAGCGGACCGAGGTGTTGGAGAAGGCTATATTGGCTTTGAACACTCCTGTCAACCAGTATTCTCAAAGCGTTAACTCTTTTGGCGAATTTATTAAGTCGCTAGCTGCCACGGTTCCAGAGGAGCACCAGGAAGACTTCTTACAAAAAATGATTGTTTGCATGTATACTATTAAAAATAATTACACATGTTAGTATAAGTTAAAGATATTTTATTAAGTATGGATACATAAATGAAATAAATTAATTAAAAATTAAACTTCCTTATCGCCTCCTGTATCCGGATCCTCGTATTGCAGTTCACACAACACAAGCTGGGCCACATCTCGGCCTTCTACACGGCGTCGAAGCCAGTCACGGCTCCACATTGCTCGCTTTGTATACTTTCTTTTGGTTATTTGTTCATTCTTTTTTTCTTCCATAGTTTTTCGTTCTTCATTTTACTTGCTAGGACGGAAACTATAATTTTTAAAGCTTCTTTATTCATTTCGCTTTCTATTCTTCTTGTCTTCTTCTTTTATGTAAACAAAGCAACGTCACAATGTTCATATGATCCAGATGATTCCGATGAACCAATGGTTCTGTAACTGACTCATCTGAGCTCATCAGGCATGTGTAAAAGCGGAACTGAGTTGCTCAGATGAGTTTTGGTCTGACGAAAACTCAGCTGAGTGATCAGGTCGTGTAAATGAGGCTTTAGTAAGTCGGCTTGGGAACCCGGGTTCATAAAGAGGGTTTATAAGGTCGCAGAAGTTAGCTTCGGTTGGAAAAAAAAATTAATTTTCTTTATAGTTTTATTGCAAATTGATAATAACTAAAAAAAAAAAAAGGCACGGTTTTCATTTCAAAAAAATATTGGCACAGCTGGTCTGTATTTGTCTTGTCTTTGCTAACATGAGGGTAATCTTCAAATTTCTTTCTTCTTTGATTTGATCCGGAACCGAATCCCTTATAACCGGTTCGGTTCGGATTTTTTGAACCTAGTTCCGGTTTCTATATGTCAGATTTATCCGATCACCGTCGATAAGGGTGCAAATATGGTCCGAGCAGAACTTTAAAATGACAACTGCAGAGCTGCTCTGAGAAAGGAGTGCAATTATGAAGAATGTAATGTTGATAAAGGTTACTCATGTGAATCAACAGCATTTCTTGATTTGGACGATAACCAAGTTATTTCAAAAGAATCCCTGGAGGACTCTATAATTACAGTTCGTTGTGCTGCACACACTCTAAATTTAGTAGTTAATGAATAAGTCAGTTCAATATAAGTAGAGTTCGCACACATTTGCTTGCATATAGGAAAATTGAAAGAACGAGTGCGAGACTGTGTGACGCGATAAAACTCAACCTACAAAATTTGCGAGCGTTTACTAACTCTTAAATATTTTTGCATCCAGAGTTCTTTAAAAGAGCTCCACCTAAAAATTTATGAATGGAACTTAGTACAAAATATATGTAATTTGCTGCAGCCAATTTATAACACTTCTTTAAAGCTGCAGGATTTACAATTACTACCAAATGATTTTTTTTACGCTTGCATTTCATATAGAGCAATTGTTCTAAAATCTTTAGCAAAACATTGTTTATTACTATCTAAGTGCCTCGATAATCGTTCTGCTATTATAAGCTCAGTACCAATGTTGGCTGCAGTGTTCTTAGACCCGAGATTTCAAACTTTGTTAACTTCTGAACAAAAACGAGAAAGCCAAGCTAACTTCGTCTGTGCCGAAGTTTTTATATCCTTGCAAATGCTGTTTTTGAAATGTCACAGTTTAAGAAAGCTTACATAAAAATCAAAAAATATCTAACTAAATCCCATTTTCCGACAGATAAACATCTGATTTCGACCAAATTTCGCGAATCTTTTTAAAAACATATCAAATTAACAAACGCCGAGTTTAAGAAAGATAGAATTCAAAACAAAAAAGTTTTTCTCACTTAACTCATTTTCCGACCGATTGGTCCTATGACAGCCTTAAGATATTATCATCCGATTTCGACCAAATTTCGCGAATCTATTTGAAAGCATATAAAATTAGTAATCAGCGAGTTAAGGACGCTAACATTAAAAACAAACAAAATTTCTTACTAAGACCCATTTTTGACCGATAGTTCCTATGGCAGCTATAAGATATAGTCATCCGATTTCGACCAAAATTTGCAAATCTGTTTGAAAGCATATAATATTAATAATGGATGAGTTTAAGGACGCTAATATTGAAAACAAAAAAGTTTTTCTCACTAAGAAACACTTTTTGACCGAAGCTGCCATAGAAAGCTATGAAATATAGTCATCCGATCCGGTCGGTTCCGACATATAAGCAGCGTGTAGTAAAAAGAAGTTTTTGTGCAAAATTTCAGCAGATTCCTTCCGAAATTGTTCAATATCTAAATAGACTAATGAATCAGAATTGAAAACACCGGATGCAAAATTGAAAATTTCAGCGAAATGCAAAATTTGTGAAAATGTATTGTCCGTGTCACCTTAAGTTTTCTGCGCACTTTACGAACGCAACATAATGACAAATACAAGGAGTACGAGGCTATAAGACAGGAAGCGAAATTAGCACCAACAAAACAAAGCCAATTTTATAAACTTGTGCTTGTCCACAAATAAAATGTATGTGGGATAAGGCTTTAAATCCAAGTTTCGATGTTGGAACTGAAGCTGAGATTCTTAAAATAACAAAGAACGCTTTCCTACAAATGTCTCTCGAATGCAACACAGCTATGAGCAGTGAGGATTCTAATATTGCGGAATATTTCGATTTTTCATTTGCTGGTAAATATCTTATCATGGAGCGCAATTATTTATATTAAAGGCTTTTTTATATTTTTAGATACTTCTGAAGAAACATTGAGTGCCCGCATATCGCCAGCCGAATCAGAATTTTCGGCATATTTGTCCGATTCGGCAAAGCCGTTAGATATGTTGAACAAGTATCCACAAATTAAGAAGACTTTTTTAAAATTTGATACACCACTGCCATCGTCAGCAGCAGTAGAGAGGCTGTTTTCCTACGCTTCAATTTTGAACGTATTTAAACGTGGATGTCTGGGAGACGAGAATTTTGAAAAGCTTCTACTATTAAAAGTTAACGACTTATAAAAACAATTATAGCTAACTAAAACTAGTATTGTGTTAAATAAAATGATAATACTCTTATGGGGTCTAGTTTGCTTACTTCTGTCTGTTACATGCATTTGCCCGAAATTAGTAAACACTTTTTACTCTGCGAGTAAAGGGTATAAAATCTTCTCATAATAAAAACAAAATATGCTTTTTTAAGTAAAGTCAATTCTGTCTTAAATCAAATGAATGAACATACAAATTTTCTAATTCACTTGAATTGAAACAAAATCAATTCAATTCTTTTTTTTGTAAGTGAATTAAATCAAAATCAATTCAATTCTGATTTTGGAAAAATTGAATTATTTCAAAATATGTCAATTCGATGCCTAAATGATTCTCAGAAATGATTCAAAATTGAATTATTCGTTTACAGTCCTGTCACTCATCGACCAATGTTTTAAAATTTTGGAAAGGTCAAAGGCGACGACTTAATAAATACTGCCTTAACTATACTTGCTGTTCCAGCAAATCAGGTATTTATCAACAATTTAGTTTGATCTTTCTGATTTAAGAGCTAGTATAGATGAACAGCTCCTAGAAGATATAACTTAAACTAAGCAGTTCTCAAAAGTTGTAAATGTCAGCTATTGAAATTACACTATTAAAATAAATTATTTTTTAATTTAAAATTATTTTAAAAAAAAAACCTTTGGATTCAGCGGTTCCAGGAACCGGTCCGCGAACCGAATCCTAGACTTTAGAAACGGTTCGAACCCCAGGACCGAACCTTCTGCAAACATTTTAAAGTTAAATATAAACAGATATTTTTAAGGAACCAACTTTGAAAATGAAGATGTGCCAATACTTTATTGATTCACTGAAACTATTTGTAAAAATTGTCATGTAGGAGCTTATAATAAAATGTTTCAATGATAAGTTGGAATTATGAGCAAGATTTTCGGCTTTACATGGATACCAGCTAAGCTCTTTTCAGGGCATAGCAAGGAAAGCGCTCTAAGACTTTTACCACAATTTCTTTTCTTCATGCAGAATGTCGTATAGAGTCGGAAGTTGATTATTTTGAATTAATTAAACTCTATTTTCCAAAATATCAACTGTAAGATAATATTTTTAAAATTTTCTAAAAATTCTCAAACTAGTCCCTCACTCTTGGCATTCCCTTAAATTTGAGAGGACCCGAAATTCATTCAATTTAACGACTGTAGAGTATGTAAAATGCTTTCAAGTAACAAACTTCAAACTTTAAGACTTACCTTTAAGATTTTAATGTGCGTCAGAGTGTGTGAGTGTGTGTGTGTGCGTGCCAGAGCCCTTCGGCTGCTGCAGCTCAGATGTTGATGACGTTGTTGCTGCACGTCCTGGCGGCCATCTTGGGCTTCTCATACAGCAGCTGAATTTGGGATTTTGTTTCACATGTTGTTGTTGTTGTTGTTTTATAATTTTGCTTTTATGATCAACACTTGAGCTGGCGAAGTTATTTTTTTGTTTTGTTATATTGATTTATGGCTGGCCTTATGCATAAATCAAGTTTTGGGGTTTATGAAATAAATTGGAAAAAAAAAGATGAAAATCTAAAACTGTTGAAAGTGGCCCACGCAAACGGCAAATGAAATAAATAGCAAAGACAAATTAAAGTGTAATCAAAAAAAAATAAAAGAAGTTTAACCACTTTTTTTTCACCAAAGCCAAACAGCTGAAAAAACAGAAACAGACGCTGCTAGTGCTGGTGCTGGGTTGCTGGTGCTGGTGGCCGAGGCAAACCTTTTGAGAGCCGGTTTCAAAAAAACTATACTAATCAAAGAGGAAAACGGAAAATTGAACAAGTTGCAAAAAGGCGGCCCAGGCGCAAAGTTAACAGCAGAGCGGAGAGCAGCAGCAGCTGATTTCAAAGCGCGGCCAGAACTTGAGCAAAGGACCTGCAGCCGGGCACTAAAGCGAAAGCTTTGCCTAGCACGGGATGTCAACTTATGTAAAGCCGACTACCAACCACAACACATACACACGCACACACACACACACACACATTTTCCGGCATTAACTGCAAAGTAAATGTAAAACACCATAGGTGTGAGCGAGATGCCAGCAATGCAATTTTGCAGGCCAAAAGGCAGGCAGTAACAAAACTGAAACTGGCGACTGCGACTGACGACGACGACGACGACGACGACCACTGCTGCCCTCGTGTATGTCTATTAAGTGTGGCGCCTGCGCAAGGTTCGCACAGCTGACATGGGGCAGCGCAGCACAAGGGAAGGATCAAGGCAGTTAAAGGGTATGCAGAAACAATTGGCGTGCGTTAAGTAATTTATACGACACAAAATATTTGGAACAAAGGAAATTTTTCTTATATAAGGTTATATTTTCTATTGATTTGATCCATTTTGGAGCCGAGTCCATTCTTTGACTGCTATTGCTGTATGTGTGGGAGCATTATATTGTTGAAAGGTCCAAGAAAACGGTCCAAAGACCGATTCAAGGACCCTAAAAATCATCGCGCAAGTACAATGCCGTCTTTGTAAAAGTTCTGGATAAAGGGCGGTTTCCACGGGTCACGAAACGGCCGGGATATGAAAAACTCCATATTAAAAAACTTTTGCTCGGTTTCCACAAAAAAGCTTACGTTTGCCACTACGTTTTGTTAAAAAAAAACGTAGCTATAAGTGCTGTTAACGTCTCTTTTAAAAAATAGGTTCCCGATTCTAATTTGTGCGGGTAAAGGGAAGAACAATATGAAAATGGCCGCACCAAAAAAATATTCTGGCACAAATCGTCGCCTAATGGCACTTTTAAGGGCGGACAAGCTGAATTTGATAACTGGGTGGCAACATTATGTGACGTATCACCACAAACCACCAGCGAGGAGTTAAAAATATTTTTGGCCAGCATTCAAATACTCCTAAGCGCCTCCAGTCCTCTCAAACAGTTTGATTTTATTCACCTCAACTATGTCTCCGATCACAGCTACCAGACCAAGAGGAACAGCCGCCGGTGCTCAACAGTGTTGCCAGAATATGAGGAGCGAAAGTTGCTAAAAGTCAAAACTTCAAAAATTATTGTTTTTAGAATTGAAATCCAAAAAATCTGTACAAAAATGTACTTTTCAAGGAGTTAAGACTACAAAAATAGTTAATATGCGGTCTGGATGTTTCCAGTTTGCTCTGGAGTCAGAATTCCAAATTTTTTTGGAGTCCGAGCGGAACTTGGAATCACTGCACAAAATAGCATAAAATATATTAGTTGATTTGAAGCTAAGGTTTTGATTTTGTTGTAAACAGCAAATGCATCTGTGACCTTTTTGGCTTTGTTTTTTAGATCCTTGATTCCACGTTCAATAGATGACGAAAATTATCTCTGCGACTTTGACGCTAATAATAATAGAGAATTGTCTAAATCAAACATCAAAAACTTTAAAGCTTTTGGGCTAACAGAATTTCTATTTAATTTGGGTAAAACCTATGCCGAACCAGAGATCGAACCAATACCCTCTTCCAAAAAACTCGAACCTAAGATTTCCGAACATTAACCATTGGCCGCGAATCGAAGTTAAAAACAATTGTTGGATTTACAGCGCTGCTTAAAATAGCATTTAAAGCACCAATGGTCACAAGAACCCCCTGGTCACAAGGGGGCGAAGACATTTCGCTATTTACACGTATACAAGCCGAACTCATGCCGAAGCTGAAGAGAAGAGAGCAAAAAGCCTTTCAGTCGCTGGCTAGCCTTTGATGCTGTCAGGTCGAAGCAAAATCACAAACTACTACACTCTCACTTTTTGTCTTCGCTCTCGTTGTCCAACGATGATTTACAGCAGGCATGCCCAAAAGCACCAAACGACAGAGCACTCACCAATACTCACAAAGATAAGCACCAATACCAATAATGAAATTGTTGTTGGTCAGTTTACTTGCGGTCGCAAACACCAATCAAAGAAGAGAACAAAACCGGTTTTTGTTCTACGCGTCGCATACACACGAAATCGTTAGCGTGTGTGTCGTTTTGTATGCCTCGCGCCCTGCATGTATACGATCATTGATTTCCCATGTTTGCTGCAATTACAATAACAAACCGTATCCAAAGAGCATACGGCTGGGCATCGCTGATTTAAAGTCTTCAGATGAAATCTGTTGAACAGGTTGACCAGGTTCAACGTATTCATTGGACCACAGTAGTGACAGAACCCTTCAGTTGGGCCTTAGTACTAAAATAAGATCTGATTGGGAACAATTTCAAATTATTATGCCCTAATTCATTAGTGCTCACTTCTATTGTACTGAGGGGAAGTTCTTTAGCTCTCTGTAGAAGCTCAGGTTTCAAACGGAATTACTACAAAACTAACAAAATAGCTAAACATATTTAAAAAATTGCAAGAATTGTAGCTGATAGCATTTTAAAGAAATTAATAGCATTTCCACTTTCTAAATTGCTAGATCTGTCAAATAATAAATAGCTAAGATGCCAATACTGGTGCTCAATGATCGAGACAGTAAAAGGACCACAAAACCAAATGAATGCTCCCAGTTCAGTGGACAGCGCACTGTTGGCCTCCTATCAAGCTGTAGTCTAGCGGATAGTGCAGCCACAATTGACTTGAATTGAAGAAGACCGAGCAAAAGCGTATCGTGCAACGAGTATGTGCCCTACATCATTGTCGATAATATCCACGCCCATTTTCACTTATCACTTCCATTTTTCTACCAGGGCACCGACTACGTGTCCAAGTGTTGGTCAGTTTACCAGGGACCGCTGTCAAATACCATTTTCGAGGTGACTTATTTGACTTTTGTGGAGAACCTATACTGCTGTTTTGACTTTCTTTCGTATTTTCAGAAAGAACTACTCCTTAACTTTAAGTAAACTATCCCAAACAATTCTACGATTTTTTCCAATGAAGATATACCATTTTTTTGTGATTGTATCCGAGTTCAGAGAAACCCAATATATTGTTGCTGCCCCAATGTATGCAATGGGATTTGTTGAAAATTTTCATTGAAATTCTATACAAATTACTAGTCGGTTGTACTGTTTCTGCAAGGCATACTTTTGTGCAGTAAACAGTTTTGTTATTTTATTATTGTCGAGACTATGTTTTCAAAATGCTATATTTTTGTACAGTGCTTTGGGATAGTTTATTTTAAAGTCAACACGAAAGTATAGGTTTTCCACAAAACGTGTCTGAGAAGGGTAACAAAATACACTGATTACAACTTTAAGCTTAAATTACTAAAAATCTCGTCGTGATGTATCATTTCTGAAAACAGATTCGTGTCCAGCACACGAATATCATCTAGAATCACCACAGACCTTGTTGCCAAGTGTTATTCAATTTCTATTTCAGCTCCACTGAATTAATCTATACTTTTGGGGTGAAATACCACACTGTGCGACGCAAAAACAAAGTCGAAAAGCTTTCGATTTAAGAAATATTTTTTCTTCTATTTTCCATTAATTAACCCCTTTCGATTTTTATGTTTCATTTTTCAAATTGGTTTTGCGATGACTTTTACATTTTCAGCGCCCCAAAAGGTCAGCGCCCATTAATGACATGTGCTAACTCCGCCCCTGAGGGCATAGGTTGGCTGCCTCTGCTGTTGCTAGGTGCCTCACTGCTGCCGCTGCTGCTGCGTCGACTGCAAAGCCAGCTGATTCTGATTGTCAATGGGGCAGTAAGGGGGGGGGAACCTGCCTGGAATTTATTGACTTGGCACAGACCAAAATGTAACGGCTCTTTCGGGCAAACGGTTTTTCCCCTATTGATTTCGGGTTGCTGCTGCTGCTGCTGCTGCATAGGGAAATCTATGCATTCAATAGAATTAATCAAGACCATTTCCAAACGGGTTCTAAGCCACAGCGCACAGTGGAGCTGATCACAGTGGTGGCTAGTGGGGGACCTTGCAAAGGATGTCTGTTACCAAGAAATCTAAATTCGCATTCGCATTCCCTTTCGCAGTCAGTCAATTTAGCTTCTTTTGTGTTTTTTTTTATTGTTTTTGCACACTCCTCCTCCACTTGTTCTGGCGTTGTGTTGTGGCCCCACAGTAAACCTGTTTTTTGTTTAAGAATGTTTTTTTTATGGCCTCTGCCACTTGCACCAAGACCAACAAACCCAGCAAAAGAATCGTTTGCCCTGGCTAAAACTATTTCACAACTTTGTGTTTGTATTTGCTTTTTGTTGCTACCGTGTTGTGGGCTGCTGCTGCTGCTACTGCTACTGCTTTATGTTCTCTTGTTGTCTTTACTTTTGCACAATCTTTGGTTACATGAAAAAGCGGCAACGACACGCGACTACACACGAAATGAAACGAAAACGAAACGAACGAAACCAACTACGCGGACCGACTCGGAGATGAAACAAGCAAGCGCACGTCCGCCCGCAACCAAAGCCAAAAAGCATCTACAACAGGAAAGTACATAAATTGAAAGAGAGAGGAGGTTCAACTGTGCTCTCTCAACAGCTGTTTATGCTTAGATGACACGGCGTAGACCTAACCCTGTTAGTTTAACAGCCAACCACTATATAGCCAGCTCTCGTGATTCGTTCTTAAGAAATGTTATGGCATTTTAACATTATACATCCCCCACTGTGCTAAAACCCTCTTCCTCAACCAAGGCAACATCATTCACACAGCAGCTGTTCCTATTGGTGACACTTGGGAACTCGATAGCATATCGATACAAAATCTTGCTTTTTAGCGGAAAATAGCTAGAAAGTGTTTTGACACTGGAAAAAAATACACTTATTTCACTTAATTTGGCAAAACAAGGGTAAAGGATCAAATTTGTTTCTTATTTTATCATTGATTCTGATTCTGTATCATTTTTAGAACTAGCATGCAAAAGAAAGTACCCAAGTATCCAACTAATTTTAACATTTAAAAAAAATATAAAACAAATAAAATCCTTCAAAATGTTATAACCAGGGCTTAATACCGGAACCGGAACCGTTAACCGAAATAAACCGATTCAAATCACGTACGGGAACCGGAACCGGAACCTATACAAATTTTTTTTGAGAACTGTAAACCGTTTACTGTTATTAATGGAACCGATAGCACCGGAACGAAACCGAAACGTTGGTACCGGTACAGTTTCGGTTTTTTTACCTTTGCAGAGCGCATCGTAGTTTTGGTCGGGATGCCAAAATATTTGCTGGCTGAAGACATCTTCAACATTTGCTCCAGTTTGGCGGCTGCAGATAGCGACTTTCTTCTGCACCGGAAAGTATGGGACACAGTTCGCGAAATTGTACGCATACTACAACCAGCGGAGGTGGCCACAATTAAACTTTAAGCCGTAAATCTAGTTTTGGGTGATTTTTATTTAACATTTGGATGCACTGCAAATTGGAAATATGAAAAAATTCGTCCTCTCTAGCGAAAACGTTTGTTCAAAGAAAGCGAGGGAAATCACTTTTTGAAAACAGTCCTTTTTTTGTGGCATATTTTTGAACCCTAGTTATAAAGTAAAGCTAAATACTGAGCAAAAAAATTATACTTGAATCAATCTTTTAATAAATATTTATGCACAAACTTCGTCGGTTGATGATCAATCACTGTTTAATGATGAATGCAGTTCTAATACTAGTTCATCTAAAAGCGTCGACGAAATTGAGGCATATATGATATTGCAGGAAAAGAAAAATACATCAATTGTGTATTTGACTTTTTCATACTTAAATGTGTTCGAAACCATGAAAACATTCTGAACTGGTAGTAAAAATCATCCACAAAGTTCCCACAATTGTATGTGATATCAAAAGTCTTGCTTTCTGTTCCAGCTACGCAGGTTAGCGCGGAACGACTATTCTCTGGCGTAAAATTTATAATGAATCTGCTAAGATGTTGTATGGACTCAACCACAATTGAATTGAATTTTGAATCATTTTATTACACAGGAATAAAATGGATTAGCTTTATCTCAGAATTTAATTTTTTCAATATTAAAAGTAAGTACTACTTATACCAGTACGTACCGGTATACCGAAATAAAAATCCGGGTACCGTATCGAAACCGAAAACCGAAATAGAACCTTTAACCGAAACATCCATTTCGGTACCTACCGGTATCGGTACCGGAACCGAAATTCGTTTCGGGATTAAGCCCTGATTATAACTCTATTATTCTCAGTACAGAAGCTCAAATGTTAAATAATTTAATGATTCTAAACAAGATTGTCACGCTGAACCCGCATCTGATTCTAGAAACTCCAAGTCTCTAATGGATTAGCTGTTAATCTATCCTTAAAATGCAGAAACTGGCTAATTTTTTACCTTTTTGGTTCATTCGAATCTCTTAGAAATCAGCTCATTTTGTAGTTTTTTTGAATTTTAACATACAGTAGTACTTGTCCATATATTATATATACAATATAATAAATAATATAAGGTTGTCAAAAAAGTCTTGCGGTATTTTTATTGAATTTTCAATTGTTCATAAAATTGGTTATAATAATGCGATTTAAGTCAAATATGCGCCGTTTTGTTCGATGACGAGTTCCCAACGAGATGCCAACTTCATAATGTCCCTCTTATAGAAGCTCGCTTCCCTATTGGCGAAAAAACTCGGAGAGCCAATTTTCACAGGACTCTCATGGACAGAAATAGGTTGTAATCACTTGGTGCGAGATCCGGACTATACGGTGGATGCAAAAGAACCTCCCATCCGAGCTCCCGAAGCTTCTGGCGCGTCACCAAAGATGTGTGTGGCCTGGCGTTGTCCTGATGGAAGACAATTCGGCCTCTGTTAATCAAAGATGGCCTCTTCTGCATGAGTGCTGCATTCAAGCGGTCCAGTTGTTGGCAGTACAGGTCCGAATTGAGCGTTTGGCCATAGGGGAGCAGCTCATAGTGGATGATTCCCTGCCAATCCCACCAAACACACAGAAGAACCTTCCTGGCCGTCAATCCAGGCTTGGCCACCGTCTGGGCAGCTTCACCGCTGTTCGACCACGACCGTTTGCGCTTCACGTTGTCGTAAGTGGCCCACTTTTCATCGCCAGTCACCATCCGCTTCAAAAACGGGTCGATTTTGTTGCGATTCAGAAGCGATTCGCATGCATCCATACGGGCAAAAATGTTTCTTTGCGTCAAGTCGTGTGGCACCCATACATCGAGCTTCTTTTTGAATCCAAGCTTCTTCAAATGGTTTATAACGATTTGATGACTCATGCCCAGCTGTTGGCCGATGCTACGGCTGCTACTATGCCGATCTCTTTCGATCAATTCAGCGATTTTATCGCAATTTTCGACGACAGGCCTTCCGGACCGTGGCGCATCTTCGATCACCTCTGCACCAGAACGAAAACGTTGAACCCATCGTTGTGCGGTGGAAATGGAAACTGTATCGGGTCCATAAACTGCACAAATTTTATTAGCAGCATGAGATGCATTTTTGCCTTTATCGTAGTAGTACTGTAAAATATGCCGTATTTTCTCTTTATTTTGCTCCATGTTTGCGACGCTATAACTCACGAACGACTAAAAACAAACAACAATAAATCAAACACGTGTTAGCGCGTGAAAAGAGCTTTCCAAAAAGCTCTAGCGTGAACCGATGCGACGAATACAACTAGAACTACGCGCTTGCAAAGACAAGCTTGCGGAAATACCGCAAGACTTTTATCATTTCATAAAGGGTGATTCATTAAGAGGTTATTTTTCAATATTCTTTTTTCAGATATCACGCATGACTGGTGTCATTCTGTCGTCCTTTTTTTTGCTAAGGATTGTTTGACAAATCATCATGAAAAGACTCGCATCGCAACAATGTCTCCAAATTATTCAGCTATATTACGAAAATTAGCGTTCTGTGAATAATGTTTATCGTGCACGTTCGAGCTACATATGGTGTGCATCATCGACCTTCCGAGACCACTATTCGCACAAACTATCGAGAAATTTGAGTCTCAGTATTTGTTATTGGCAGTGATTTTCATACCTAGGTAAGATACAAGCTAAATGTCAAAAAAATACCAAGGTAAGGCAAAACTTATCCGGAATTTCAAGTACCTAGCTAAAGGTAAAGGTACAAAAAAGGTACTTTTAAATTTGTTTGGGCGAGGGCCCAAAGAATTAACATAAAATTAAAGGTCATTGTAACATCACTCAAATCATTTAATTATTGCTCTGAGCTTAACGTAATTCATACTCATTGTTTGCTTTGATCAGCTCAGCTGCATTTTGCTCTCTTTGTTATCATTCTCTTTGCTCTCTTTGTCGCTTGCCTAACATTGTAGCTAGGTCCAAGCCGGCCGCTGCAGCTTCTGTACGGTCAGTTCTTGCAGTTCTAAATTAATTGTCGTTGGCACGAGTTGCGTACATACGGGCTCGCTTGCATCTTTGAACTCAATTTTGATTGCTATTGTTAAATTAGCAAAAGGCTCTGGCTCCGACCAGCCACCCTTCATATAACTTGTAATTGATAAAGGCTCTGGCATCAAGTGTTACCCTTCGCAAAATACCCAATAAACATTTGTACTATAATTAAACGAAATTTCGGTGTTCGTGTTTTTTATAATTAATTGAACGAAACATCTCCTAAAGGGCACTGAAATGGTTCTGACATGGTTCATCAATTTACACAGCTGATCATATTAATAGGTACACACATCAACTCTGACTTTTAAGTAACGGAAAACAATTTTATTCATTGTTTCAAACTTAAAATTTGTTCTCATTGGTTCTTAAACTATGTGTTTTTAATAAAATAAACTTAATTGTAACATAGAATAATAATATAACATAAAAGAGATCATTTTGTGTTTCAGATACGTTTTCAGTGTGATCATAATAAAAGGTACACTTCCATTTTGTGTTCTTTTTTTAGGTAAATTAGTGTTTCCTAACTTAGTATCCAGTGTATCCACCTCTATTTTTGGCCACTACTGCTATTCTTTTTGGCATACTTTTAATAAGAGCCTGGCAGGTCTCTACTGGTGTCTCATACCACAGTTTTTGGACACCATCCTATAATTTTTGTTTATTTGAAAATGAATGCTTGGCCAATTTCTTTTTTAAGTCTCCCCACAAGTTCTCAATGGGTTTAAGTCGGGGGATTGGCTTGGCCACTTCAGAACGTGAACTTTTTGGTCCTCGAAAAATTTAGATAACAGCCTTGATGTGTGTTTAGGATCATTATCTTGCTGAAATACCCAACAGCATACGGTACCATAACTGTTTCCAATATGGATTTGTACTCTTCAGCATTCATTTTGTTCGTAGTCTGATAAATTGGACCTACGCCGTACCAGGAGAAGCAACCCCATACCATTATGTTGCCACCTCCATGTTTGACTATTTTTTTTTGTAAGCCGTAGATGGAATTCCTTTCCATTAGGGCGTCGAACATTCCTTTCACAGTCATTCCCAAATAAATTAATCTTGGTTTCATCGCTCGATAATATGTTTCTCCATTTCTTCTCCCCGGTGCATCCTACCCAGTCTTTGTGGTCCCTTGCAAAAGTTTGCCTCATGGTGATATTTTTTTTACGCATAAGTGGGACTTTTCTGGCAATTCTTTCTGGTAGGTTGGCATCTTGCAGTCGTCTTCGGATAGTTGGAGCACTAACTGAATTCCCAATTTCGGCTGCAATAGCCTTCGATGACTTAAATGGGTCCTTTTTTGCTCAAAGTTACTATGTAGTGGTCAAGGGTTTCTGTTGTTTTTTGTGGCCTTCCACGGGTTTCCTGTTTTGGTTTTCTTTCTAATGCATTTTTAACAAAATTATGAGACCTGTTCAATAATTTGGCAATGGCTCGTAAAGATTTGCCTTCTTTTCTCAGACTAAGAACCAATCGAGCTTCTTCTTTAGTACAATGAGAGTTTCGACCCATTTTTTCTGAAAAAAAATAATTATTTAATTCTCTGTATTGACAGGAGCTATACTTAATTTACCTTTAGTTACCAAAAGATCACTGATTACAAAATTCTTCACTTGATACTTGTGAGAAACGGAGACTGTACCTATTATTATGATCAGGCGAAATGTGTGGTGGACTCGCAATTTATAGAAAAGCTTTGATATACGGGGCAGCCCCTCTTTCAACTCTTTGTCACAGTGTGGCCAGACATTGACAACAACAAAAAACCAAAAATTAAAAAGTTGTCAACACTAAAAGTACGAAAAAACCATCTATAATTAAAAAATTCCGGTGTGTACCTATTAATATGATCAGGTATGTATGTCCGGGGTGAGCATCTTCACGATTTGTAGAAGTCCCAATGTGGAGGAATGCTTGCCTATATTTTTCGCTGTGATGTTTGTGTTGTAGTTGGGTCGATGGTATTGTTTCGTTGAGTATAGAAACTAGTCAATCCGTAGGACTGAGCATTTGCACCGAGTAGAGATTTTCGTTTGCCACGCGTTGAGGTCGTTGCTTCGATTGGGGGTCGATAAGCAAGTTCGTTCGATCAGGGTTGAAGTTGCAGTCAATAGTACTGGGTATTGTAACCCGAGTAGAGACTTTAGTTTGCCACACGTTGTGGACTTTCATGATGAGATCGAGAACTTGTAGGTAGACTCAGGATGGCATCAATTGCCAAACAAAGAGCGTCTCGAGTCGTAGTCTGGGGATCGTTGTGCATGAACATCGGCGACGACGAAAGATGCGATGAAGATCCAAATTCAGCTGCGCGACGTACTTCCATAAGTATGATCGATCGTCTGGCAGGCTGCGTACAATGTAAGATCTGATAAATCGGTCGGATGTTTGACCAACGTGAGATCGGTTACATGTAGTTGAAGAGTCGGTTGGGCGCGCGTAAATAGTAGGTGCGAGCAGCGGTGTAGGGCAGGCTGGGCTATAGACGTTTTCGTGGGCAGCGGTTGGTGGACAGCCTGACGTGGAGTGCAATGGCTGCAGCAGGATGTGAATAGCTCGACGTGTAAGGGGCGACAGACAGGAGGTCGGTGGACAACATGCGTGGACAGCGGTCGGTTTCATTTGCACTAAAAAATTGCTGTTTGTATTTGTGTGTATTCGCTGAGAGATACTGTCTGTGTGTGTGTACGTTGCCGACGTCGTTTTCAAACCAGGAGCTCTCCCCACTGTGGACGATCCGTTTCATCTTCGGGGCGCCAGCGGAGTCGTCAGGCATCCAGTTGTCGAGGCATGAATCCTGGTAATTGATTCGCAAATCGGAAAAAACATGGCGCCTGCTGATCGTGTGTGTGTGAGTAAGCGCCAAAATTCGTTCGATCGCATGCTGCAGACGCCGTCAGCATGTGTGTGTGTGTGTTTGTGTGCTTTGGCGGCGTCATTCGTGTGTGTGTGGGACACAGTTGGCCAAAAAGGCTAGAGATGTTGCTTTTCTGGTTGGCGGAATCCATAGTGAGTGAGTTGGAGTCGATTGAACTGCAGGCGTGGTCAATTACTAACTACCGTCCAATGGACCAACAGCCCTGTCGCCATGCTGAAAAGTTTCGCACCGTTGTGAAATACATACATACATATGCACCTCGATGGCGTGTATGTGTGAATCTGCTGTAATGCTTTTCGATTTAGATAATTGTTGCAGAAGTTCGCGTATTCGTTGCTTTCAATCGTCGGAGGTCACCACTTTAGTTACGAGGGTTTGATGAGTAACTAACTTTATGCAGGCGCGTGCCGCGCGTGCCCGAAGCCAAGCCAGAAACTGAGTGCCAGGAATGGTGCGTGTTTTGTCTTTCTGCTATCGCGTTCGGGATGGTGTTTATTTTGTAAAATCAAGGTTTTGTGCTCTCTTTGTTTGTAACAAATTCATTTGGACCTTATTTATGTTAATTATAATTGTTTTACAAAAATAGAATGTAACATATTTTGAATGTACTTAAGGCTGTGGAGTTATGCGTAGATAACTTTTGCCCGAGGGCACTTCAATGGTTTCAATGCCATTGGGAAAAAGTTGTGGAACATCTTCCGCCTTGACAGTGGGCAATACCATACATTGGCCGCCTTTCTTCCAATCGGCGGGCGTGGCCACGCTCTTAGTTTGTGTAAGCTGAAGAGAGTCAATTACACGCAGAATTTCACTGGGAATGGGGGGAAAGCAATAAAGTGTAATGTCAAACTGAACTATTTTTCAAAATAAAACTTGAACTCACTCAAAATTGCGACCAGTTGTGGCTGGGTAAAGTATGGACAGACGTAGTTTCTTTTTGTCATCCACAATAAAAACGGCACGACAGGTAAGAGGAATCCCCGCCGCATTCAGCTCATCCTTGTCCAACATATTCAACTTGAGAGCCAGCTCACGTTTGTCATCCGCTATGATGGGATAATCAAAGCCAGAGAGCTCTAAAAAAGGAAAGAGGAAATGTTGAAAAGTTCCGAATTTCCCCACCAAACTTACTGCCAAAGCTTTTGATATCCTCAATCCAGGCTTTATGCGAATCCACCGTATCACAGGACAAGGCAATTGGTTTCACACCGCGCTTTACAAATTCCGGTATTAATTGTCCCACACGGGCCAATTCGGTCGTGCAAACCGGTGTAAAGTCAGCCGGATGCGAGAATAGTATGGCCCATTTATCACTCATCCAGTCATAGAAATCAATCTTGCCCTGATTGGTCTGGGCCTCGAAATTGGGAAATTGATCACCAATATTAAGAGCTGGCATTTTCTTTAAAATAAATTAAAATTTATGATGCAAACAAAATCAGAAATCCGTGCAGCACAAATTGCGGCTAGAGATGGTAAAGAAGGTCGATAAATTTATTAACAAGACAGCTGCTGTCAAATCTAAACAGCTAAAAGTCTAGCCGAAAATCAGCTGATAGGTAAACAAAGCAGATAGAATTTAATAATTTTTTTATTAATAAAAAAACCCCCCTAGAATGTCCGATCTGAGTGTCACTGGCTATCAAATACCAACGGCTGGTTCTGCGCCTCTACCAACTAATGTAAGAGCGGAACCCTTCCGCATCACCACCAATGCTCCACACCAAATGAACGACGCAAGTCTAACTCCCGGTCGCCGTAAGCTGCAGAAATGGCTGGGTCGTGTACTGAGAATTGTTATAACCGATGGACGTGTATTGGTGGGTTTCTTTAATTGCACGGACCGGGATGCGAACATTGTGCTCTCCATGTGTGCCGAGTATTTGCCAGGCCAGGAGTATTTGTTGGAGGGCCACGAGCCCAGACTTTTGGGTAATGTTATGGTACCTGGTAAACATGTGGTATCGTTGAATATTGACGAGCCCAGAACCAGCTCCAGTCAACTAGTGCAATAAAATTTAGTTTTTTTTTAATTTAAATAAAGCCTATGTGTCTGGTCTGGGTTTTGGCATCATTTCCGGAATGTTTGCTTTGGTCAATGTGCTGGCTGATATGGTTAGTAGACAGAGTGGCCCCGGCACCATGGGACTTAAAACTGTTCTTCATCACGTCAGCGGCCCAGGTTTTTTCCATCATCTTGTTGCACACCTTCTGGAGTGTGATATTCTTTAACGCATTTGATACCAATAACTATTTGCATATTGGTTATGTGGTTGGGTCACATCTTTTCGTTTCACTGCTGACGCTATTGAATGCTCAGGCCTTGTATACGGCCACTTTGCTACCCAACTACATTATTACCCTGTACATCCTGACGGGTGTACTGGCATTTAGAGTAGCCGGTGGCACTCCGCGCAGCCTTAAGAAGTTCATCACTTGTCAATAAATGAAATCTCTTAAGTATTATAGTATCAAGTTGTCTGATATTATTTAATTAAATTCAAATTTTTTATAATGAGACATTTTTATTTCAAATGAAATTTTAGTACTTAAAACTATAAACATCTATTGACTGTAGTCCATTTTGCGCACATTAATGCCATAATCAGCCAAAGCAGGTTGCAGGTCCTCCATGGTCAATGTAAATTTACGATCCTTGGCCTGTAATTGGATTAAAAAAATAAATTAATCATTTGCAAATTGTTATTATTTTCTTGGTCACCTTTGTTCCCCCTGGGTTATTGGAATTTTGCATATGTGTGCGCGCCTTGGAGTGCTGCAGTGCATCATCGACGATATCGGACATGTACTTTTGTGCTGCTATTGAAATCAGACGTACAATACGTTTGTCATCAGCATGAAATCCCCCTGAGTTCAGATAATGCGATGTCACTGCGTCCGGTATAAGTGGGATTGGGATGTAATCCTCCAGCTGCAACATGAAATCGCTGAGATGCGAAGCGGGTGCTGTGCGTTCGCGATCTCCGCCAGTAATAATGCTGGCTCCGCCCTGGCCCACAGACGGGTTGGCATTGTTGGTCGATCCCGAAGCATTGCCGCCGCTATAGATTATGCCGAAATTGGAACCTCTGGATTGTTGTTGATCACCGCTGGAACAATGAAAATTTGAGAAGCAAAGTTTACCTACTTCTAGTAAAAAAACCAAAAGAGGGAAAGAGGAAGAAAATCAACGTGAAGTTGGCTGCGCATCAAGGGTTGAATTTATCGATTTATCGATAGGCAGTCACTGTGACTCAGTCACAGATTCACTGTATATGCTAGAGGTGCACCCGTGATGTGAGTTTGAGTGTGTTACGATGTGTCGTGACTTGATCGTCAGCAAACACAGAGTTTCGCGCGTGAGCAGCCGTGATCCCTGCACGTTTCGTGGGAGAATTTATGTCAAATTTTGTGAATAAGTCATGCAGAATTCACGAACCTTTTTTTTTTTTAATTTTCCTGCGAAGTATTTGGAATTTAAGATAAGTAGGTCGTGTTTTTTACATTTAAGAAAGCTTTCCATGGAAGCTCTAAACATTCCAACAAGCTCATCAACAAGTAAGCGAGTTTTTTCTGATAGTAGCAAATTATTAGAAGAAAGGCGAACACGGCTATAAAGCCATAATATTGATTTAAAGGAAAAAATCGTATTTATTTAAAAAAAGAAAATAGTTTATACACAACTGCGAAGTTTTTTGTTAAAGCTAAGTACACACAGTCAAATTATTTGACAAATTTTTAGGAAATTGTGATGAAAACGCCAAATTGGCGAACTTCTCTGCCATATAAGATCAAATTATTAGTGAGTAAAACCATAGTTTATGTTTTAAATCCTGCAATATCAACAAAATTTCATAAAAATTTTTCAAATTATTTGACTGCGTGTACTTAGCTTAAGTTAATTTTAACGGAGATGCAGTTTTATCGTGCGTGAAACCTCTTTAGTTCGTGCACGCCCCAAAAATTATGAATTTTATTTCGTGAATCTTTCCCTCACGCGCCCACCTCTAGTATTTACTCAACTCGGACAACACGCGCTTATTTTGTAAATAATAAAAAAAAAAAAAAATAAATGTAAAAAATAATAAAAAAATATATAGAATTTATTGAAACTGCTCCGAAGATTCAGCTATAGCTAACTTTAGATATCGATAGACGTTTCGATTGTGCTACATTCGCAACAATTCAGCGAAAAATTTAATGAAATTAAATTGAATATTTTTGGACCTAGCTACCATCTCTAGTTTCTTTAGCTGGAATGTAAAAAAAAACTGACGCGATTCGATAGGCGGCAAATGTCCTTTGGGAGAGAGAGCGAGACAGATGGAGTATTTTTCGACTGCGCACAGTGGTCCAGCAGCGCCCTGCCTTGGACAAAATCCTTATTTCATTTTTGTTGAAAAGTAAAACTTTTTTTAGATAAATCGGCAGTTTAAATAACTAAACTTAGTCAATTTTTCGCAATCCTAAAAATGCATAAATTTTGGTTTTTAGTCAAGTTTGGCTTTTTCCACAGGTACCTATTTTACACCAATTTTTAAACTTTCCGAGACTGGCAAAAGTTGTCTTCAAAAGTCTTTAAAAAATTTATTGGCTTATTTTATAGTCTAATATATCTATTTCCACTTGGAGAGCTGCCTGAATTTCATATCTTTCATGTATTTTAAAAGCCAATTAAATTCTGTTACATATAATAATTTGAATTAACAACAAATAATCGCAAATTTTTGCTATAAAATGCATAAAAAAATTTGTAATTTATTTGGCGACCTTTTTAATGTTTAATTAGTGTGAGTTGGCTGGCTCTAGGTCCGAAAAAGTTGCGTTTGTTCACAACTTGTAAACAACTTATGCATTGTACCACCAAAAAGAGCTGTTTCATCGTTATCCCTATCGACTCTGCAGTAGCCTTTTCTCTGAAGAAAGCATGATTGCGAACTGCCTCTCCATACAATCATTGCTTAGATCAGTTGGGAACTACTAAAAGCAATGAAAGCAAACATAGACAAGCAAAGAGTGCTTTCAACTTTCTGGTGGTAATGCTTAAGCTTTCAGGCTGAACTTTTCTAAGTGCAAAAGCTTGAAACTTTTGAGCGAGCTTAGAAGTGCCAGTTAAATTTGAAATGCGAAGCATTCAAAAAAGCGTTTTTTTGCGTTGTTTCTTGAAACATTAGTTTAGTTTCATTTACATAAACGCATAAAAAAATATTAATTTTGTATGGAACCTATATCTAAATCATGTACGCTCGAAACTTGGTAGACATCAAAAAACAACTAAAAAAATAAGTTTGATAAAAAATTGGCACCCTCCACTAATTTTTGTGGATTTCAGGTGCAATAAAGTTAATAAAGGTAAAGTAAATTAATTCAAATTTTTGAGCGGTTCAAAAGTTACACAATTTTGTCCAAGGCAAAGTGATTCTGGACCACTGTGCTGCGCCAATAGTGCGGGCGGGATGCACGCCTGCGCCGCCGGGAGTGCGAGCGGGATGCACGCCTGCGCCGCCGGGAGTGCGAGCGGGATGCACGCCTGCGCCGTTTTTTTTCGTATGCCGTTATTTTTCTAACGGAATTTTTTTTGGTGGTGGTTTCTTTATAAATTTTCATTATTGTGAACGATGTCCCAGCCAGCAGTCCAGCCAAAGGTACAGCCAGCCCTCCAGCCAGCCGTCCAGCCAGGCCTCCAGGTTGTGCAGCCCCCCCCCTATCCTTACACCCAGCCCCCATATCCATGCCCATATTCATATACTCAGCCCCCATAACCATCCCAGCCCCCATATCCATCCCAGTCCCCATATCCATCCCAGCCCCCATATCCATCCCATCCCCCATATCCATCCCTGCCCCCATACCCATATGTATATACCCTGCCCCCATACCCATATCCATATACCCTGCCCCCATACCCATATCCATATCCATATCCTAATCCCAACCCATATCCTCATTCCAAGGCTGCACAACCACCCACTCCTGCTCCCCGGCTGCAATCATCGCCACCTCTAGAACTGCCCACGCCACCACCGCTGCAATCACCGCCGCCACCACCAGAACTGCCCACGCCACCTCCAGAACTGCCCACGCCACCACCACTGCAATCACGGAAAAGGAAAGGCTGCAGCGGCACCGACAACTCCCAGTGTCCCCAAAAAAGGGTCAGTCGCAAACATGTAGACCATAGAGTGGCACATTATATGTTAAGGCTCTTCCCTGAGGGACACCAAAAAGATGAGTTGAGGGAGTGGATCAAAATGTAAATATTAAAATCTTGTATTTTGTATTTAATAATTTAATAATCAAATATGTTCATTTATCCCACAGGCCGGGCCCACCTACCACCCCCACACAATAATTACCTTAAAAAAAATCCTTCGGGGAGGTGTCAGTGCAGCCACTGGCGAGGAGTGTATGGAAACATTTCTGGAGTTCTTTGTGGATTGGTAAGTTGAATCTTAGAGTGGTAAATCGTAGTAAATTCATGTAATCCATTAGCTCTTGCAGTGCGGTGCATGATGCAGTTTTAATCATTGTCTGGTGGACCCTCCAGCCGAGGAGGAGGTATGCAGCACGTATGGGTGAATTAACCTGCAACAACCTGGGTGAACCCATTACATACCCAGCCTGATGGCTGGGTGTCAGGATAGTGTAATGCGGCATATTGGCTAATGATCTTTGAAACTGGTGAGCTGCTCAAGATATCGTGTTCTTTCAAAACATTCAGTATGGATATCACGCACTATTGGGCAGATATATCCATAGTTCCTTTTTAGCAGTTTTAATAAATGGGTAAAATCATATATCCAGGCCGGTGATTCATCTGTGCTGAATAAGTTACGAATCATTTTAACATTTGGTGGGCTTTCATCGGACATAATTGCAGCAACAAGTTTGCCTTTGCTTTGGAGGAGCGATATAAATTTGTCTAAATTCCAGCTTTCCGAGTTCTTCACACCGACAACTTTACACCTGGCGCCACAGTAGACCAGTACTGTCTTATTTTTAACAATTGTAAATAATTTTACAATATTACCTTGCTTTTTATATGAATAAAGCTCATCAAAAACAATAATATTTGCTTCGGCATTTTCCATATTTTCAGCAACCTCTTCGATGGCGTCATAGCACTCAGCCCGGCCGTTTGCATCTCGCCAGACTGCAAATCTATTTAAAAATAAAAATTGTATACCATTAGTACCATTAGTAAATTTAGTTAAATCGATAATCTACTTCTACTTCTACTCTATATATAAAACAGTTTGTCCTGATTCACTGACTGACTGATTCACTGATTGGCAATCAACGCAGAGCGCAAACGGTAAGAGATAGAAGGCTGAAATTTGGACAGGAGTTTCCTTTAGTGGTGAAAGTGCGGATTAAGACGGGGTTTTGGAAAATTCCAACCGGAAAAGCCGGAAAAGCGTCGGAAAAGTTTGTATGGAAAAAATTGTCTTTTTTATCCGATTGCTGGCTTGATATTTAGTTTGTAAACGTAGTGCGCCACGTGTTTTTCCGATTTTGGAAAATCCTCCCAGGAGGAAAAGGCAAGAAACTATTTTTCATCCGATTGGCTTCAAACTCGGTTTGTATGGATATACTGATGGCGACGCAGCGAATCGGTTTAAAATAGAGGTGTAAAACAATCGATGGCACCATCGATTATAATCGATTTTTCGGGTTATTGTGAACATCGATTACATTTGGGACACAATCGATTTTTCACGCTTTTTGTGTCATACCTATCAGTTTTTCTTTCTCGAGCACTTTAACACTGACAGCATAAGCGCCAACTGCAAGCGTTGCGGTAAGCACTACAAAACCTGCGGAAACACAACGAACCTCCTCGAGCACCATAAACGCGCCCATCCGGAATACCTAGATGCTGATAAAATTCCTGAGCGTACCACTGTTGATACGTTCTTGCAAAAGCAACCGTTTTATGCAATTGGTTCGGCGCTAAAAGTAAGTCTCGATAAGAATGTTATACGTATGATCGCGCGAGAAGTGCAGCCATTCAGCGTTGTTGGCGACGAGGGGTTCCGCGAGCTAGTCGAGGAGCTAGATCCAAGGTACAAGCTACCCAGCAAGGCGCACCTGAGGAACGTAGTTCTGCCATCGGAATACAATAGATTAAAAGCTAAGTTGATGATCGTGTTGAGCAATGTCGAACAACTAGCTATAACTACGGATTGCTGGACTTCGCGTGCAAATGAAGGGTACTTGACCGTAACGAGCCATTTCATCAATAATAATTTTCAACTCAAGTCCGCTGTGCTGTCAGCTGAAAAACTTCTAACGGCGACTAACCACACTGCAGCCAATATTGCCGAGTCGCTTACAAGCATTTTACAAAGTTGGGCAATTTATAAGAAAGTGCACACGATCGTGACGGACAACGATGCGCCCATGAAAAAAGCCTGTGATTTGATGGAAATAATGCATCTACCTTGTTTTGCGCACACAATCAATCTACTGGAAGTCAGAATCATTGTGACCTCTGCGGAGCAAGTGCAAAAGGATTGTCGCATTTTTTAAGAGCAGCACAATTGCTAATGAGAAGCTGTAAGAGGTGCAAGATTGTAATGAACCATATGGGCTAGTCCAAGAGGTGCCGACGCGTTGGAACAGCGCATTTATTATGATTGAACGCATAATACTTGTAAAAGAAGCGATTGCTGCGGTTCTTCTCAAATCGAGGAAAGCTTCGACTCCATTATCAGCGGATGAAATTCAAGTTTTAGAAGAAGTATGCCGCATTTTATCGCCTTTTTATAAGGCTACAAAACAGGTATCAGCGAACAAAACCGTAACAGTTTCATTAATAGTTCCCATCATTTGCGAATTGCACGAGCAGCTGAACGTGGTAAGTTCAGGAGTGACTACAAAAACAGCGTTGAATCTTTGTTTTATATTACAAGAACGGTTGCCTGAGCGATTTTCTGCTCATGAAAGCAGAACGGTTACTCGTCTTGCTACTCTGGTGGACCCAAGGTTCAAAAAACAGGATTTTTTGTCTGCGTCTAACGCCGAGCAAGCTGCAAAAGTCCTCGAACAGGAAATATGTTCCCACTTCAGATCACATGCTCCACCACAATTTCTAACACCAGCCGCAACACCAAACTGTGAAGGTAAAAAAAATTAAGTTTTTACATTTCTGGCAAACAAAATATCACATGTCCACACCAACAGTTCTGACGCAATTGTATTGATGAGGCAGTATATTGGCCAAAACATTGCACCAGAGGAAACTGATCCTGTTTCATTTTGGAAGGTAATATACATTTAAATGTCTTCTTATATAAATTTAAAATTAATAAATCATTTATTTCGCAGGAACAAGCTGCTATGAGCGCTTTGCAACATGTGGCGAAAAAGTTTCTTTTGCGTGCCAGCTACCTCGGCTGAATCTGAAAGGGCCTTTAGCAAAGCAAAAGCAAGTCAGCAAATTTCAACGCGATCAGAATACGTCAGATAATGTTCACTACTGGATGTGGTGCCAAAACCTAGCGACCAAGAAGAAGAGACTGGAGGCCTACCGAAAATTGGATGCCACATTCTGCCAGGATATTGTGAAGGAGAAGGCGACCATTGCCAAACTGCAGGCATATATAACCTCCCAGGAGAACCTTCTTAATGGCGTTGGTAGCTCTTGTTCGAATCCACACGAGCGTCCCAGCACACCTTCAACAATTTCTATCGATGATAGCCCTTTGAATGAGGAATCTACGTTTGTGCTGGACTCTGATAGTTTCAGTTTGGATTTTGAGGACAGTGTAAAGACTCCCATCATTACACGCCGGAAGTCCTACAATGACGCTGAGGATCTGGCAAATAAACTTGTGCTTCCGAAGCAGTCGAAGTTGAAGTCACGCAGAAAATCTTGCGACGATTTACCAGAATCACGCCGTCTTGTGACATTTAACGATAATATTGTAATCTTGGGCAATCAACCAACTGGTCTGGCTAAGCCTAAACCTTGCCTCAGAAGTAGCAGCAATGCAAAAAATTGGGTAGAGGAAGCGCCAAAATTATCCAAGCGTCGCCTTAAGTTAAGCCAGAAGGATGTGGGCGAAGTTCCGCAAAAAAGACGTCGTTTCTCTACCAGCGATTTGGAGGATATTATATTTTAGTAGTTTTCAATAGATATCAATATTGTATACCTATCAAGAAAAGATCTGATCACCAAAAGAAGATTCCAACGAAATTACCTCATACTTTTTGAGTACCAGGATAATATTTCGTTCTTTTGAAAAAACTACTACATTATGTTATTACTACTATACTATCAATTCTTTGATCACTTAGATTGATTCATTTCCTTTGTACTAATTTACTTCAATTCACATAGCATAAGCATAAGTGGGTTTCCATGTGGATCCCAGGTTAGAACCACCAAGTTACAACTATGTAGAGTTGTATCATATCACTCACGTATATTAATTTGATCCAAATTATTTCGGATCAAAGATGCCGGCTAAAACCAAAAATAGTTAATATGTTGATATTTCTCAACAAAAATATGAATTTATAATGTCAAGGATCTCATATCCTAAAAAAAAAACACACTGAAGCGGTAATATTAACTGTTGTTAATATATTTTATAAATTTGTTTGTTACTTATATTAATATAATGTACATATATAATCGGAAATACGCACTGAAGCGAATATATTAAAGTTTATTTCAATTTAAAAATACAAATTTGCTTATTTTTCAAAATACAAGCGAAAATGGTATTCCCAACATTGCAAAATTTTGGTTTGGAAAATCGATTATAATCGATTTTTTCAGTGGGAAAATCGAAATAATCGATGATTTGACACCTCTAGTTTAAAAGTTACAGAATTGTGGACCAGGACACACACTCACTTTTCGTAGTCCGCTGGTCGCCAACGATTATACTCCCCAACACATAGTTGTCCTGCTGTTATAGCAATCCCGTTGACGGACGTATGTATAACACTCGTATCTTTATCCATGAGCAAAATTTGAAGCGGTGTTATGTGCTGGTAAGAATGACGGTGAAAAGGAAGAACGCTGGGCCACACCTGGACGATATTATACACTTAAATGGATATTTCATGTGATTCTCAAACAACTCACCAATCCCACCCACTAGATTTGTAATGCCACGCTGCACCAAGTTGTTGGCCGCCTTCAGTGTATAAAATTTAATTAATTGCAGCTCTTTACAGGACCAGGACCACCTGGAAGGCGCATAAAATGTAAAATAGGAATAAGACCAGGTCCTAAAATTTCATTAGTCACACAAAATTGTCCAAAACGCCACCCACAATTTAATACGGTTTAATAGTGCGACCAAATATCGATTATCGAGATTGTGATCGTGATCGATAAATCTGGTGTGAAAAAGCTAAATCTGGTGTGAAAAAAGCTAAACTGGCAACACTGCAACAACCAATCCAGTCATCACTGATTTTGCAGATATTTTTTTGCCAAAAAAAAGGGTGAAAAAGCAGTGCTGACAATTTGACCTTTTTCCGGCTAAAAAAGTGGCGTTGTGTGTGTCAGTGAGGGACAGACACCGGTGAGGAGTCTGTTGACTCCTGGCAGGTAGCTTGGATTTCCTTTATATTTTCCTTCAATATTTTTAAATATATTTAAAATTCTCATTTCTTTTAGCTTATTTAGCCTTTTATTTAAAAACTAGCTAAATATTAGCCGCCATCACTGATCAGCTGTTTTTGTTGTCACAAATCGGCCGCGTTGCCAACTATCTGGCTGATGAATCAGCTGCTATTGCCGCCGCTGCTGCTGCTGCTTCTGCTGCTGCTACCAATTTATTTATTCGCCAGTCAATTAATTTTATGAAATCTACCATCAATTGAGCACAATCAACAACGCCACACGATGGACTTTACAACCTTCGTTAAACCTTCAAATGGGGGCGGAACTGGTGACGCCGCCACCATCAGCAAACTGCAATTCAGGAAACATGTGGAGTACATAGAGAATCATGGCAAACAGGAGGATGACTATGAGTACTGCATGACTGAATTTCTGCGCATGTCTGGCATCTATTGGGGTGTCACCGCCTTGGACATAATGGGTGAGCTGAATTGTCTGCAGCGCACAAATATACTGCAATTTGTTCAGCGTTGTCAATGTCCCACGACTGGAGGATTTTCCCCCTGCGTTGGCCATGATCCACATCTGCTATACACTCTGTCGGCTGTGCAAATCCTTTGCACCTACGATGCTCTGGATCAGATTGATTGCGAGGCTGTAGTTCGTTTCATTGTGGGATTACAACAGCCGGATGGCAGTTTCTTTGGCGACAAATGGGGTGAGGTGGACACACGATTTAGTTTCTGTGCGGTGGCCACTTTGTCCCTGATGAAACGTATGGAGGACAGCATTGATCTGGAGAAGGCAGTGAAGTTTGTCATGTCTTGCTGCAATCAAACGGACGGAGGATTTGGCTCTAAGCCAGGCGCCGAATCCCATGCTGGACTTATTTATTGCTGTGTGGGTTTCCTCTCGCTTACGCAGCGTCTGCATCTGCTGGATGTGGACAAGCTGGGCTGGTGGCTATGTGAGCGTCAGTTGCCTGCTGGTGGCCTGAACGGAAGACCCGAGAAGCTGCCCGATGTCTGCTACTCCTGGTGGGTGCTATCCTCGTTGACCATAATGGGTCGTCTGCACTGGATCAGTTCGGAGAAGTTGCAAGAGTTCATTTTGTCATGCCAGGATCTGGAGACGGGAGGATTCTCTGATCGTACAGGCAACATGCCAGACATATTTCACACACTCTTTGGCATAGGTGGCTTGTCGTTGTTGGGTCATCCGGGCCTCAAGCCCATCAATCCCACTTTGTGTATGCCACAGTATATAATTGATCGATTGGACATTCAGCCCCAGATACTACATCAACCCTGAAGGGGGTGTGTGTGTGTCGGGGTTAATCGAAGAGTTTTTCTATAATAGCCAAATGTGTCATTCTATCTAAGTATGTGAATTTAGAAAGAAGTAACCACTCCCCCTAAGTTTTAGTTATAACCAAAGTATAAACTTGTTTTGAATCATTCAACTTTGTTCTGCATTTAAACAGGATCCAGCACTACCAGACAGAAAGATTGGTACAAGATTTTTTACATTTTTTATTTTAAAGTGAATAAAGACATTATGTTTCTAAAGATACTGCCAAGGAATCATTGATGGTGTGGATTATACCTTTATAAGGCAGAAAAATGGGTAATAAAGTGCAAGCCAGCTGCAGTTTTTGGTCAAGACAACGGCGTGCGAAATCAGGAATCATTTCCCGAGACCACATCAGCTCTATTGGAGCTTTGAGATACAAAAAATTTCGCATATCCACATAAAAATTGCCGGGAATATGAAATATTCGGGAAGATGAATTCCAAAATTGACATTGATATCTAAACCATATAAATCTCTTTACCCGACTGGCAGACGATATCAACCCACAGCCGAAACTGCTTAACCTAGAGATCTCAGATTTCACACAGACCTTAGTCAAGATATTTAAGGGGTAACGACATAACTCAAACGACATATCTCCGCCGCTTTCCAAACAACATATCTCCGCAGTCGTTTTAAAACGTCATATCTCCGCTGTGATCAATGGCAGAGCTATGACGTTTGAAAGAGTCATATACACGCGCGGAATTATGTCATTTTAAAACGACATAGCTCCGCGCGGAGATATGTCGTCTGTGAAACGACATATCTCGTCTGTGAAACGACATATCTCCGCCAGAAAAAAAACCTCATATCTCCGACGGCAATATGTACTGGGCGGAGATATGATCCTATGGCATAAAATTGGATCGCTAGTTCTATGCGGAAAATTTACTTTTTTTCCAATCGACTTTAAACCTGGTTTGATTTCCGATTTAAGGAAAGCCGACACCACTGGAAACTGGGGAGAGGGTTGGCTAAACTGATCTGTAAAGAATTCGGCTTGTAATACCCTTCTTCCACGGGCACATTATAGAGGTCATCCGCTGGATGATCTAAATGACCTCATTCGTTCTGTATATTTCCTCATAAGAGATGAATGTCCATTCGGTAGATCATCCGCGACGGATGATCAAAACACTGTCATGGATGATCTATTTACTGTCACGACATATAGGTATTTTCCGCTAAAAGGCTGGATTTTCTATCGATATGCTATCGAACTGCCCAAGAGGAACAGCTGCTCTGGCAATGGCGTTGCCATGGTCGGAGAGGGTTTTAGCTCAGTGGGTGGGAGTTCAGCACAAGGGGGAGAAGTGTATGGACCCCCTTTATTGAAATCCGACTATGCCCATGAGTTGTACATGGCCAAGGCAAGCGGCAATTGTTCCATTTTTTGTTGTAGAATTCTGTAATGCAGTAATATTTCTTATGTAAGAATCCCGCCTACTACCTTTATCGTGGTGGGACTACCAGGAGGACATGCTGTTTGACTTGTGGATGGCGAACTTTGATTTACAATTGCAGACATAGCAATTCAATCAGGTGTTCTTTGTTGACGTGAACAACATTCGTTAGTGGAACAAGGAAAATCTACTTTTCGAGAATGTGATTGAATGTTCGCCAGTGGAACAGGGGTATAAGATCTGTGGATTAAATAAATGGAAAAATAATGTTCTCATTTCAGAAAATTAAACTCCAAAATGGAAAAATTTTAAAGACAATGCGTATTTTGAACACGTTGTAACTTCATAGAAGAGCGCGGTACGGTTTTCCTGCTTGATCTGAAATTAACTATATTTCCGAGCCAGATGTGAACCCGAAAAAAGTGCGGGATCGGGACAAGACGGAAACGAATTTTCCTTCCCGCGCACATCTTTAATGTCTAATAGCCTATTTCCACTGGCTTCATTTCTTATCATTTTCATTTCTAAAAATGATGCTGTTTCCATTGACAAATCTTCATAATTTTGATATTCGCAATGCCACGTTGACAAAAACAGCTGAATGGTTTGATTTAAACAACAGGCGCCACTTTCAAACTCACGGGGAGTTTTTGCAATATTTACCCAAAAAAAGACATACCCGGCAGGAAAGCAATTACCATGGGCGAACGCATTGTTAACGCCCTGAATAATCAGCAGAAAGCTAAATACACAACTTATTTTGACTAAATTATATTATAAACAAAATTGCGCCTTATTTTTAAATTCAAATCAATAGTTTATTGGTGATGACACTTTCTATTTCCAGAGAGTAACGAGTAGTGCCAGAGAGTAGCGAGTACTTTTTTAAAAAATACCAAATTCCTTCGTGGGGAATGCCATCATTTTTGAGAAATGAAGGAAATGAACGGCAAAATGCAACAACAATTTGTATGGAAGAAATGATATCATTTTCTTCATTTCTTGTCATTTCAAGAAATGAAGCTTCATTTCTTTGGTGGAAATAGGCTATAAGTCAAGGGGCTATTTTAATTTGCAGTTCTGAAATTTAAACTTTATTCTAAATAGTCGAATTTTATGATTTAGCCGGCTCAAGGTCGGTTAATTATAATTCAATAATCAACACAAATCAACAGAGACTAATTACATTTTAAAAAACTTTTGGAACAGCAATGGTATGTTCCGTTCAGCGCTGTTTCGAGTATCCCCACAATCCTCTCATCAGCAGACTTGTTGCTTATTCACTCTTCAACAACCTGCAAACTTCGTTTATATACAAGTATATTGGCGAACAAACACTTGGGGACTCCAATGGTGTAAAATTCCAGCCCGAAATGATGCTATGGGATTTAATTACAGCTAATTTTGTATTATAATAATTACCATAGATACCCTGTAGTACCGCTGCACCGGTGCTGGTTCTAGTGAATGTGCTAACACTCGGTCGGACCGACCATCACCACACTGACGACTGGTAATGCAGCGTCGTACCGACCGGTACGTTTTGCGGACATTCCCATACAAAATTCGTTAGGCAAATAACATGGCTGGTGGTTAGGTTGGTGGCTGGTGGCTACGAGTGTTAGCGGATTCGTTAGAACCAGCACCGGTGCAGCGGTGCTACAGGGTAACACAAGGCAACAAAATTTGACTTTTTCCAGTATATTAAAGGGTTGGTGGTGATTCTAGATGATTTTCGTATGCTGAAAACGAATCTGTTTTTAGAAATGGTCCATCACGTAGAAATTTTTAGTAATTTGAGCTTAAAGTTGCCAAATATGCATATTCTGACTCTTTTTAGGCACGTTTTGTGGGGAACCTATACTTTTGTTTTCACTTTTTTGATATTATCGTAAATAAATATTTCTTAACTTTAAAATAAACTATCCCAAACAACTCTACGATTTTTTTCAATAAAGATATAATATTTTTAGTAATCGATACGTTTTCACAAAAAATCGATTATATTGTTGCTGCCTCAAAGTATGCAATGGGTGTTGTTGATAATTTTCATTGAAATTCTATAAAAATTACTAGCCTTTTGGACTGTTTTTTTAAGGCATAGTTTTCGGCGGTAAGCAATTTGGGTATGTTATTATATGTATTCAAAATGGAATACCTTCGCTAAAAATAATCGTACATTTCTTGGGAATAGTTTGTTTTAAAGTTAAGAAATAGTAACTTACGATAATATAAAAAAAGGTCAAATGAAAAGTATAGGTTGCCCACAAAACGCGTCTGAAAAGATCAAAACTGGCTCTTTTTGTAACTTTAAGCTCAAATTACTAAAAATCTCGACGGGATGGACGATTTCTGAAAACAGATTCGTGTTCAGCACACGAAAATCATCTAGAATCACCACCAACCCTTCAATATACTGGACCATTTTTAAGACATTAATTAATAGTTAATAAATCTTAACATATTTGCGCAATGTTTTTGGGTCTAGTTTATTGGTAAATCATCAAATATTGGAAAATTTTAAAAAATTTAGTTTTATAATTTTATCAACCACATAATTTTAGCATATATAACAAACATTTTGAAATGAAAATGGCTTTATTGCTATTCAAAATATTCTACATGAAAATTTATGCACTTTTGCATTTGCTCAAACCAATTTTCGAAGCACTTTTTTCATTCCGATTGAGGCACCTCCAAAACATGGGTTTTTAACGCATCAACAGCTTCGTACGTCGTAGATATCACTGTGTATCAAAGAGAGACAATCACATTTTCCGTATTTTCTTCTTGGGGGAAACGTAATTTATATGTTAAGCCGTCTCAAAGCGATGTTAGAATCGGCAACTTCCGTGTTCTATATGTTATATAGAAGCATTTTGAGAAGTTAAGAGGCAGCATATTACGCCCGCACCAGTTAGTAACAGAATCAAAAAGTTCAATATCTTCAACGTTTTTAATTGCGTTAACAATGCATAAGCAACTTTGTTGTTATGTTCGAATTTGCCAGAGATATAGGAGAGAGAGAAGAGAGACACATAAGAAGTTGTTGTTGTCCGCACGCGCCAACAACCTTCGCTCGAAAAGAAAGAGAGGAGATGCGTGAAGGCCGTACGCGCCTGCTATATTTTTGCGCCTGCTATTATTTTGCAACAACGAATGCACGGCTTGCGGAATGGGCTTGGGCACCCCAGGTGTAAACTATTCAGTTCACTCTCTTCAGGGAGGCCAAATGTTGCTACGTAGAAGCTAGAAAGTTTGCCTTTAATGAGCACTTAATACGATCGACCATTAAGATAAGATTTAATCCAATTGAGAATAGAAGAATGAAGTCCAAACTTGGAGAGAAAAATAATTTTCTCATTTCAGAAAATCCACCTCCAAGGTGGGAAAATAAAGTGTCGGGGTTGGGTTAAAGGACAATCATTGTTTTAAGCCGGTAAGCTCTATGGGCTAAAAAAAGGTAGGAAATAGTGTGGATACCATCCGTATTTTGAACCCATTGTAGTTTCAGGGGAGAACTCGGTATGATTTTCGTGCTTGATCTTAAAAGACTGCACTCCCGGGCGGGATGTGAACTGTTTTAAAATCTACGTTATGGGGCGATATTAATTTGGTATTCTGAAATTTTAACTTTATTCGGAACAAATTTGGGCATGCAGTTTATTTGCACACAGTCTTCTATATATTGCTCACTTACTTAAAGACTGTCATAACTCAAAAGATACGATTTTTGACTTAATAATGCAAAATCATTCGCTGTATCGTGTTCTATATTGTGTAAAATTTTCATATTGATATTTTTTATACTTTCTGTGTGAGCAGAGAATATAAAGTAAAATTGGCTCAAACTGCACCTCCAGGAGGGCCAGGGCCAAGCTTCTCTCAATCTCTTGGAGTGTGTGCTTATAATTTTTCGCACAAGAGAAAGGGACCTACAGTTTAACGCCGAATCCGAACGGCAATAGGTAGAGAATTTTTGCTTTTTCATGGCTAGTTATTTCACAGCTGGCGCCAGTAGCTGGTGAAGGTGATCGGGTGTGTAAAAGCTTTTTTCTAAAGAAAGAAAAAACTTTTTCTATTAGATGGTCCGAGGCGGGATCGAACCCACAACCAACCTCCCGCACCAGCAGCCACACATACTACTGGTACGCCACGCCCGACCAAGCAGAGAATATGCTCCAATTTTTTTTCGTAAAATTCTGCTGAAGGTTTGGTCCAGGGGTTCGAACTCCTTGAAAAGTCTAAGGCTAGCTTCGCGAACCGGTTCTTGTGTTTATGGAACCTAAAGATTTGGTTCAAAGCTTGGCTCACAGAGTCTTAGATAGTTGAGAGATTTTAGCCTCTGAATATATTAACATATTTTTGTTGAAGAGGAAACTTTCAGTTTAACAAGCTCTTTAAAACAGACCAAATTCATTATTGTTTTTGATATAGAGACGTGTCTACAACGGCTTCCAAAAGTGCCCTAACCTACCCTACGATGTTTGTTTTGTCATTTGTCAACTTGAGCTAAGCTTAAGTTTCTTTTTGATAACGCAATACGCCTATTTTGGATATTATTATTTCTACGACTTTTTTACCCGATGTAATTTTAAGGAAATTAAGAGAGATCGTTTTGAATCTCTTTATATATACCTATATAGGGGGTATAAGTTACATTCTTGAAAGGTTCGGTTCATAGTCCGATTTGAGGAACCCAAAAAACCCAAACCGAACCGATAATTTGCGGTTCGGCCTAGGACAGGATTGCAGCCTTGCTTTAAACCTTTTTTTCAGTCTTGAAGTAAGTGAGCTGTATATTTATTTGACATGCTTGTGAAGTGTGCATTGATGTGACAACATAACAACATAAATGATTTTCATTTGAAATGGTCCATAACATTTGAACTTTTAGTAATTTGAGCTTAAAGTTGCTTAAAATGCCTATTTTCACCCTTTTTAGGTGCGTTTTTTGTTGAATATATTCTTTTATTTTAACACTCTTTGATATTATCGAAAAGCATTACTCCTTAACTTTGAAATGAACTATCCCAAACAATTTTACGATTTTTTAAATCGAAGATATATCAATTTGAATACACGTCTACTGCCCAAAAGTATGCTATGCGAAAACACCAGCGCTGCCAAATTAGCATTTTTCCCGTAATTTCTAGCAGTTTTTAAAACCCCCAAATTTTTATTTTTAAATCGCAGCTGGAAAGTATGCTATTCATTTTCAACATTAGCATAAGCTGACTTTAATAGCTGCTGTACTAACAGAGTTCTGTTAAATCAGCATTTCTGGTATGCCATATTGAAGATTGATGTATGTATGTACATATTTATAAACTAATGGCAAATTTATAATTCTTAAAACTTTTGGATAAAGTGTTTATATTAACACAACTTGTTTTACTTCAGAAAAGTTTCCAGTTTATTTTCAAATACTGCGCTCGCACAGTGGCGACATCCAACGGTAGTTGGACTAAGTTACCAGAAACATCTGTTGCTGTTGCCATAGTTATCGTTATCTGTTATCCCACCCTGTTCTGCTTGTCTCAAATACTGTTTATTCAAATAGCGGTTGTTGATTTCCGCTCTCTCTCGCTCTTGCAGTCGAAAAAAATCTTTGAACGTGTTTGGACGCGCGGAAACGCAAGTCGGTTGGTCGGAAAACTCGTTAGAAAAGCCGTGGGAGTCGTCGTCGCGTGTGTTTTCAGAGTGTTAGTGTGTGTGTGTGTACTTGTGCGTTTGAAAATAAATAAAAGTTAATTTACAAATAAAAATTAACACCAAAAATATGAAGTGATCTTATAACAAAACAAAGGCAAACAGAGCGCTAGAGAGTGCCAAATTGCAAATGGCTGCATTTCAACGCAGCAGCGGCAGCAACAACAACAACAACACCAGCCACAGAACATAACACAAAGCAGAATGTAAGAAACAGAAAAAAGTAAACACCAGCAGCAGCAGCAGCAGCATAACAAAGCTCAATTAGCTCAACAAACTGTTCAGAAATATATGGAAATGAAATCATCCAAATAAATTAAAGTAAATTGAGTAATGTTTAATGCCAAACTACTAACCAAAATAAAGCCGCCTTGTTGTGTTTTTATAAGGTTTTTATTTTTATGCTTGTTTGTTTGTCTTTCCAATGTTCAACAATAACAAAATCCAAAGCAACAACATAAAACTCAATGCATTTTGTGGCGCTTGCGCTGTAATTCTACCTCTGGTTCACACTCTGCTCTTTTTATGCTCGCTCATTTGCTCTCTCTCCCTCTCTGTACGCTTGCTCAGTGTGCGTGTTTTTATGTTTCCATTGTGTTCAAGAGCGAGTGAGAGGACGACACTAAATGGCTAGGCTTGTATTTTATGTTTTTATGTTTTGCCTAGGCAATGTGGAGTTTGCAGAGAGGAGGGGGGGCACATGAACAATTAAATATTTATTTGGTTTTAAAAATAATTATTTACAACAGAAAACAATGTATTATTTAACATTTTGAAGTGCAAAAGTTTGTGAAATAGCTGAGAACTAAAGCCACAGGCTAAAAGCAACAACAACAAAACACACAAGCAACAGCTGCTGCAGCGCACTCAAAGCTAATTTCCGTATCAAATGGCTTATACTTTTTTTCGATTTAATATTTGAACAAGATTTTGTGGTTTTTAGTTGAAAAATTTATCAAAATTCACGAGAACTTTTGAGAGGCGAGCTCATTATATACTCGAATTTCACCATAACTTGCAAATAAAAAATTTATTTTATGATTCATATCTTGTTCAAAGAATAAAAGTAATAAATTTAAATTTGCTTATCGAAAATTCTTAGTATTCGTTAATGCAGTTGGTACTTGCACATTAGTTCTTCAATTCACCAGAATGGAGTGACACACAGACCACAAATTACAGTTGATTTTTTATCTGCCGATCAACTCAACAGTATTTAGAATAATGTAAAGTCACCTAAAAGCCAATCATTTCAATGCCTCTTTAATTTTCTCTCCGCTTCCGCTACACAATAACATTTAAAAGAACTCATACACCTGCCCGTTCATGCATTTTGCTCTTTAAAAGCACACAACTTATGAGCGCTTGACTAACATAGCTCTGTTATTGGATTGCAGTTAGACAAATCTGTACAGCAGGGTTCCCCAAGCAGAGAGCTCGAAAACGTGACTGTGTTCGGCAAGCATTCGGTGTGAATTGGCGAGTATCTTCGGCCCCCAGGGGCTATGGCTGGGTAACTGTGCTGTACAGTTTGCTCAACTAGCCCTAGACCAGATTTTGATTCAATTTTTCAGTCTTTTATGTGAGCAGAACTAAGGGACCGTAATCGTTATAAGCTCTATTATAAAAAACCCAACTGAATTATCATTTATGAAATTTAATATTGCTTCTACAATAATGAAATGAAATGAAGCGAAAATTAGCAAACTTGCAAAAAATATTTTTGTCTTATCTCGTCGTGTCAGATCGAGGGGCCACTGTCACATTGTCAATCTATATCGCTTCTCTAATAATAATTTTAAAACTCAAAATTGGATTCTATGTGTTCCCTTTGGTTCACTTTATATAAATATATATAAATTTTTCCACAGCTTCTTTTTAAATGGTCTTAATAGGATCTTGAGTTCTATTTTTGAACAAAAATATATTGATCACAAAATAATCAATTCGTTTTGAGTAGTTTTATTACTCAGACAATATTCATCAATGCCCGAGTGGTCACTCAAAATATAATTATTACCACTGAGAAATATGCACAAGAATTATTGTCAAAAATCATTACTGATATGCAAAGAATATCCAAATAGAACCTTAAGTATATGATTTTTATATAAAAACTATAAAATAATCAATATTTACAGTCCCTGGACAATATGTGCTGGATAAGCCTGATGTCAGGAAATAGTTATTTTAATTTCAAAAAAGAGCATGATCTCTGTTTTGAAACTAAGATCATAGTTGTTAAATATCAGAGACGCAAACCGCTCGGAAATAAGGACTGGTTCGGTTCAGGTTTTTTAATCGCCGGTTCACTTCATTACATGGTTTTTGTTGCTAACTAAGCCGCGGTTTTGATTCGATTCGTTTTCAAGTTCGGAATATTATGATTTCTCGCACTCTTTGGAAATTGAATTCCTAGAAATCATTAAAATTCTTATGTAAGTGCTCCTTACAAACGCAAAATATCCCTTAGAGGAAATGGGATACTCACACAAATCAATTGGCAAATTTTCAGGGAACAAATGTAGTCTGATGACAGGTAGATTAAGCGGTCGGCGAACAAAGGGAGCAGGAGATGTACGGACAGCTACATCGATCTGGCATCGCTAAGGATTAATTCAGTTTATAAGTAGTCTCCCTTGTAGAAGGTTCTTCAGAAAAACTTAATTTAACCAAAATATATTAGGTAATCGATTAAAATTCCCAAGTTTACAAGTATCATTGTCCGTAGGTAAAAGTGGTAAAACTCGTTAATGAACTGAACCGAACCGAAACGATCTTTCTCTATGGTTTTTAACCTAATTCCTTTTGCTGCTGCTTAAACTGTAACATTAGAAAAAAATCAGAACTAACAGCTGCCAAATTTGAGCAAAAGTCGTGTATATTTGGAGCTGCTAAACTAACCAGTATAATATCACATATGTATAAAGCTGACATAATTGTCAGCGTCTGCCTACCTAGCTTTACGCCTGACGAAAAAGAAATGCACTACAATCACTGCTTTTCGTAAGAGAGTTAAGCTGCCTTAACACTTGTCATATAACTCTAAAAAGACTCTGTTACAATAGTGTAATGGCAAATCAAATACCTCTAAATATAATATTTACAAAATTTAGACTTCTTTGATGAAATAGAACGGGTTCTATTTGATAAGAGATTCTCTTTAGAGAATCCATTCAGAGATATATGAAAAGTAAAAAGGCAGCTAAGGCCTAGTACTGAGGGCGTTCGAATTTTCATTCAAGAAATTAGCCAGATATTCCTTGTGTGGAATGTAAAAGGCAGTGTGGCTAGATAACCTAAAAAAAAATACCAAACACCGAAAATAAATAAAATGGGCAGTTGATTTGTACTTTGACTTAACTAAATTATTTAAATTAAGTGAGGCCCTAAAAAAATTTTAGCATCCTACTGCGCTTTCCACAACTACATGATGCGCACAGGACCTAAAGAAGACGCTTCGACAGCAGACAGCCCACCACACACAACAGTCGACCCAGTCCCAAACATGTGCGGAATACACTTAGAGGTTTTGTCAACTCAGAGACCCTTCTGTAACTTGGCAAAATGATGCTGCTGGTGTTACCATTATTTCAATTTTAATTTCATTTTTTATAATATTCTTATCATATAAATTTATTATTAAATTACTATTCATTATTTTGATTATTTTATTGTTTATTTTTCTTTTGTGAGCCTCTACTGACTCAAAAAGGAAAATTGTAATTTGCACCTACATCAAATTGGCCACGTCGGAGGGCAACTGGCTTAGCAAAGGGAAGATTGGTGGGGTTAAGTCTGTCCTTTTCCATTTCTTTTTTTTCAAAAAATGATTATACCATTCTCAACAACTCCGATGAGTTGTACTAAGGGCTGTTCCACCTTCCGCTTTTCGGTCTGCTTTGCCTGCTGAGAAAGACAGTTTGTCAATATCTTCGCATATCTTTATATCCAAATATTAAACTTACATAGGAATATGACTTTAATGTAGAGTTTGTAGAGTGAAACTCTAAAATGTCAATGTCAATGTAAAATGTCATCGGAAAACATGCTAACCTCATTGGACTGGATTGATATTGCAGAGCTGGTGTCCTTTAATACCGGACTGGGTGTTGCCATTAATAATAAAAACATTCGCTGAATCCCGCACTCTCGCTTTTTTTGGCTTTACCGCGGTAGTTAAGGAGACTCTCTCAAAGTGAGATTCAAGCGCCTTTACACTCGTCCGCTAAAAAAAAAGAAAGGAATTAAATTTTACTTCCAAGAACAACACTGGCAGCTGCACTGATACCAAGGAGTAGGAGCCAGCCACACCAAGTAATACTCACCGCCTTTTCCCAACTGGACACCAACCGCTTCCCAACCACTTTTTGTAAATGCGGTTTCCAGGTGCTTTCCATGTCTGATGTCCCACAAACATGCATTTTTTTTTCGCAGCATCAATTAATGCGTTTTTGTCGTCATTATTAAAATTTTGCAGACGATTTTTAGCTCCATTTTTTAGTTTTGCCTTCCATTTCAATTTGGCAACTGACACAAGGAAAAAATTACTGCACAATATCTATTGAAGGAATCTCAGCTGTTCGATACAGTCCACACAAGCAATCGATATGGCAACTCTCAAAATTCCTTGTGTGGGTACCAAACTACAGAACGAGGCAAGGAAAAATTCCTTAAGCTTTTTTTTTTATATGGGATTTGACAGCTGAAGGAAAATTCGAACGCCCTCAGTACTAGGCTTTAAGGAAAGATGAGGAAGGTATAGATTTTGGTTAGCTACACTCTCTCTCTTTCTCGTGTGCTCTCTTTTCTTTGTTCCCATAAACAACAGTGCGGCGCAATATATGTATGTAAAATATCCATAGTTCATACATCAAATAAATTTATGTTTATCAATATATTATATTTACTAGTAGATTTAAAACCAAAATTTACCCATAAATTTCTTCTTTTTTCGGTTTCGGTTAAAAATTTTAATGTGTTTTTAACGGTTAATAGTTACGGTTTCGGTTACGGTTTTAATCTCTGTTCGACACACAACAAATAAAGCTCATTGTCTATATCGCTATTATCAGCAGACTTTGCTAATGTCTTTTTAATTATCCTCCTGCTACTGCTACTTATCTTGGTTGATTACAGGGGTTGTAATGATTATGAGTTCTATTATAAAAATCAAAGTTTAATGATTATATATTGATTTTTATTTTATTACTAAAAGAAAAAATGATTAAGCTGGATTTTTAATAAAGAACTCAGCAAATAGTCATAAAGCTTGAGTAAATCAACTAAAGTCAAAAATAATGATTATCGTCTGAGTTTTATTTATTGGCTCAAAAATTTGACTCAAACGCTGATTACGACTACAGCATAAGGAATTACACTTGCTACAATGCCCTATGCACTTGTAATAGACGTTTCAGTAATATATTTGAGCAACAAAATAGAACTCAGACGATAATAATTTTTTTTATTTCTATTTATTTTACTCATTTCATAATGATTATTTCCTGAGCTAAATGTTATCTCTTATGCAATCAAATAAAAAATCATTGTAAAAAGGTAGAGATTATCGAAATAGAATCATATTTTGTTTTAATCCATTTTTTCACACGGGTAATCCTAGCTGATTAGATTTTTGTATAAAAAATTGACAAATAATCATTATTTACGGTCCCTGGTTGATTGAATTTCGTAATAAAATTGTATTACCTTGTTTTTAGAAAGATTTCCATTTTATGTACTTAATTTTTGTAAACTTTGTATGCAGTTCTCTTGAAAAACTGGTTGTGTTTAGGAGAATAACTTGCTCTTTGTTTAGTAATAAAGTTTCAATGATCTTTCTGCTGAACTCGAGTGATTCGGTATCACGTTAGCCAATTTGACGTATAAAGATAGAGAAGTGAAGAAAATTAAACATCGAATAGTTTTTGCTAACAAAATGGTTCATTCAATCTTTCTGTTTCTTCATTATTTGTCAACGATTTGAGAACAGATTAGCAGTTCTTTTTCATACCTCAACGAAATCGAAAATTTCCATAATTCAATTTTCCCATCCAGGGGGATTAAAAATCAGTCATTCAAGTATAATTTTTTTTACTTTCAAATGCAAGAAAATTGCATGTTTCTGTGCGATATTTATAAACTGAATCAGCACAAATCGATCACAAAAAATCGATGGATCTAGTTCGATTGTAGTGGTGAACGAATGTGATGTGCTATCATTATGGCCAGTTTTTGTGATTGTGATGAATGAAAAAAGCAGACAACTTCAAGCTGTCTTTTAAAATTCGCGCACACTATTTTTAATAAAAACTTTGTATACCTTTGCAAAGGGTATTATAATATTGCTCAGAAGTTTGCAACGCATTGAAATATTCATTTCCGACCCCATAAACTATATATATTCTTGATCAGGCCGACGAGCTGAGTCGATTGAGCTTTGTCCTTCCGTCTGTCTGTCCGTCTGTGTGTTTCTACGATAACTAGTCTCTCAGTTTTAAAGCTATCGAGCTGAAATTTTGCATAGAGTTTTCTTTTTACTGCACGGAACCGACCGGCTCGGATGACCATATCTTATAGCTGCCATAGAAACCATCGGTCGAAAAATGGGTCCTAGTGAGAAAAACTTTTTTCTTTTCAATGCTAGCGTCCTTAAACACGGGCATTATTAATATTGTATGCTTTCGAGCAGATTTGCAAATTTTGGTCAAAATCGGATGACTTAATCATATGGCTGCCGTAGGACCGATCGTTCGGAAAATGGGTCTTACTGAGAAAAACTTTTTTGGTTTCAATGTTAGCGTCCCTTAACTCTTCCATTATTAATATTATATGCTTTAGAACAGATTTGCAAATTTTGATCAAAATCGGATGACTATATCACATAGCTGCCATAGGATCCATCGGTCGTAAAATGGGTCTTAGAGAAAAAACTCTTTTGTTTTCAAGTAAATCGTTCTTAAGGTCGGTGATTATTAATATTAAACGTTTTCAAATCAATTTGAAAAAGTTGATCGACATCGGGTGCCTATATCTTATGGTTGCCATAGAACCGATTGGTCGAAATATGGGTCTTAGTAAAAAATTTTTTTTTGTTTTTTAAAGTTAGCGTCCTTAAACTCGCTGAATACTAATTTTATACGCTTTCAAATCGATTCGCAAAATTTGGTCGAAGTCGGATGACTATATCTGAAGGCTGCCATAGGACCGATCGGTCGGAAAATGAGTCTTAGTAAGAAAAACTTTTTTGTTTTCAATTTTATCGTTCTTAAACTCAGCGATTGTTAATTTCATATGTTTTCAAAAAGATTCGCGAAATTTGGTCAAAATCAGAAGTTTATCTGTCGGAAAATGGGTTTTTAGTTAGAACTATGTTGGATTTTTATGTAAGCGTTCTTAAACTCTGACATTTCAAAAACAGCATTTGGAAGGTTTAGCGAAGTTAGCTTGGTCTTCTAGTTTTATATGAAGTTCAACATAACGTACGTTCTGAAAATTGGCCTTAAAGGCTGGATTCCAGATAAAACTAAAAAATTTAAATTCCCAACCTAATGCTTATTTCTCAAATGAAATGACATACTTGCAAAGTTATGCGCACGCGAAATAGAGCAAGAGTTTGCACTACCTTGTATTCATAGTCGTTTAGTCGATGCAAATAGTTCAGTATTTTCACAAAAGAATTTTAATTTTCCTGGGCTTAAAACATTCGCAAACCAAAGCTATTACTAAATGTTGGTCTGAAAACTAGTCAAAGCTTTCAGAATTGTATGTATTCCTTCGAAATCCGATACTCGCAAAACCTATGACTCTATATTTTACCTGCATATATCGGTAGGGAACTGAATACCTAAATAAAGTAGAACAAAAACAGAACCTTTTACCGAAACATAAGTCTCGTTACGTACCAGAACCGGAATCAAAATACGATTTGGTTTGGTTTACTGCTTGAAAAGGGAGAGAGATCACACAAAGAATACGAACGAAATTGTATTTCAAGCAGTTAGATCTTACATCATTTGCCAGTTCCCATTTACTTTGCACACATTTTTTAGAATTTCGGCATGCTAACTTTTGCGTCTATTTTTAAAGAAAATCGTTGGGTCCGGTCTGAAAACTAAAACATAATTTTCTGCCTTTATCTTTAGTTTAAAACAAAATCTTTAAGTCTTCAAATCTTATTTATGTAGAGATCTTTTTGGATTGGTTTGCATAAATCCAAGGTTTACTTTTCGCCACGATGTAAGGGGTATATCAAAGTCTATAACTTACGCTCTCGCCTTAAATTTCCAACTCATTTTTATAATACGTTCCATTAATTATTAATTTTTTCCTTCTCTTTTCAGCTCAACAGCAGGCATCAAACAAAAAAACCAAAAAAAAAAAAAATTATAATATTAAATTTTCTACTCAATGGTTTTTTGTTTTGTTCTTCGGTTTTTGCCTTCATTTATTTAAATAAATCATTAAAAAAAAGTGTGCGTGACACGCTAAAAGTGAAAAAATTTAATAAATATTTTTATAATTCGTGCGTGCAAAAAAAAGTGCTGTTAATTTTAATGGGTCGTGTGTGCTAAATTTTAAATACCATGCCAAAGGCAAAGCTTTAGTTGAAAACAACAAAAAATAAAAACAACAAATTCACTGCCTCGCCCGCCTCCCCACCCCCCTCATCTGAAAAGAAGGAAAAACCCAAACGGATTTTTGATATCTATTCGACACGTTGGAGCCCATTTACAAATAATGTCATCAACATGTGGATTAAATATGGTTTTCATGTCGATCATTTTCATCATCATCGTAAATGGTAAGTACAATTTTTAAGAACTGAAAGATAATACAATGATGATAATTAACGACCAACACAATTATGATAAGAGCTTCAATAGACAACAATAGAAGTCGGTGGGGGTGTGGGTTGTAAGCAGGTTACAAATGACCCATGGACAATAACATTGAAATAAATGCTCAATCAAGCAGAAATTAAGTTAACATTTTCACAAAAGCCGCAACAGCAACAAAAATAATTACACGCACACCCTGGCACCGAGAAGGGGCACATACATTTGCGCCACTCTTATAATTTTAGTACCCACTTTGGTAATTATTTGGCTTTGTTCTCCACTCGTCAAGTGCATTTAATCGCTGTGCGATATTTCTTATACTCCGTTTTATTGGAGGATTTAATGGGTCATGTACATTTAACTTAAGTGTACATTTAACAAACGAAATAAATGAATTTAATTGTAAGCATAAAATTTGATGGGATTTCACCTTGAAACAAGTTCTAGTTTAAGCTGCTCAAAAAAGAATAAACGTGCTTTTGATTTTTTTTGCTATGACCCACCCAGGTGTCAAGGCCTTCCATAACAACCAGTTGCTTAGCGCTTTTCATCTATATAGTATGGATACAAGTTTACATATGTGAACATACGACATGTGGGTTGTTGTTTTTGATTGCTTAGGTATAAAATTCAAATTTCAACTAATTTGTCTGACTGAACAGCAGCCACAGACACAAAGGCAGCTTATTGTGTCTGTCTGACTTTTGAGAGAGTGAAACGAAATATGAAAAATGAATCATACAAAATTGACAAAACTGCCAATACACTGAAAAGTTGAGTGACACAATATCCTCCGCTGATAAAAGAATCAACTTTTGTCTAATAAAAACAGCTACAATATAAAGCATTCGAAAGGAATACAAAATAGAAGAAACGCCTTCGGTTCCTTTTATGGGGGATCAGAAGGAATTTCTATGAAGTGTAAGTTAAAGATTGTAAAGAATGAAAGACCTACGTGGGGTAGTTATTATATTTCGGGAATAGCAAATAATAACTAAAATTTTTTAATGAAAATCGCTGTATTGTTTTTCAAAATATGAAAATTTATACATTTTTGCATTTGCTCAAACCAATTTTCAAAGCACTTTTTCCACTCTGGCTAAGGCACCACCAATATATGGGCTTTAAATGCATCAACAACTTCGTACGGCGTAGAAAAACTTTCAACACGCAGTTTATTTTTGATGTGTGGAAATAAAAAGAAATCATTGGGTGCTAAATCAGGGCTGTACCCCTCAATTCGACGTTTTGGACGGTGACGTGTTATGTAAGAGCTCGCATTGTCATGGTGGAGAATGAATTGGTTTTGCGAATTTCTCCGAAGACTTCCTTTAAACATATGGTCATGTACTACTCAGAATTGACCGTCCTA